>CAMOHE010051599.1:76073-103386 GCA_946598075.1 Artocarpus hirsutus
AATATATATAAAATAAAAATGGGCAAGAAGTATCAGAAAGAGCAACTCACTAGGAGAGTGGACTAATTCAAAGTTTCAAGTTGCTTTAAACGCGGAGAAAGTCGGCTTCTTATCGAGGTGGCATTACGGGATTGCAAATTGGGAGGAGAAGAAACGGGTAGAATAATCTTCAAGCCAAATCCCAGAAACCGAAAAGGAAAAAAAAAAAAGTTTTCACATTTTTCCCGTGACACCAACCAAAATTTCCTACTTCTTCTTCATATTAATCTTTTTCATTACTAATTCTTGGCAACTTGCTTCTTCAGATCGTGAAAAAAAGCTCCTTTGATCACGTTGATCCACTAACTCTTCAGAAAGAAACATAAGTAAATAATCTTGGTCTTTTGCTTTTCACAAAGTTTCCATCTTTCAATGCTCTGAGTACTTTTTGATTCTTTTTTTTTTTCTTTTTTCGTTTGATCCCTTGAAATCCCACTTCTGATCTGATCTATCTGAGCGTTTCTTGTAAATATTATTGTTCTTCTTTTGACTCTTGACATTTTTCTCTTTTCTTGAAAGCAGCTTTTTACTCTCTCTTACTACTTGTGCGTTTGAGATTTTCTAATGTATGTATATATATCATTGTTTTGTGTAGTCTTGGTGAGTGGATCTCCGAAAAGACATCTGGGTATCTGATTTCTGGTTAGTTCATCCATGGATTCTTACTGTGCGACGTTGAAGCCCAATGGCCAATCCATTAAACTCCGCAGAAAAGGTCTCATTAATCGAGCTTCTGGATTCTGGGGTGAGAGTATCAAGGCGGGTAGTCAAAAAGCGAGAGATTTGAAAAGAATTAATCTGCAAAAGAGTCTAAAGACTAAGCCTGGTGTGGCATATTCCATCCTCACAGATGTAGAACAAGAGACTTTTGTAAGGGAATCCAAAATCATCATTTTAACACACACACACACACACATATATATATATATATATTGTTTTGGGTGTTTTATTTTTTATTATGTTCTTTTTGTCTGATTCCAGAAGTTTAAGTCACCAATGTTTGAGACTCCAAGAGCTGATCCCAAAAAAGTTGTTTCCATTATATTGGGAGGAGGTGCTGGGACTCGCTTGTTTCCTCTTACTGGTAGAAGAGCAAAGCCAGCGGTAAGATGCTGATTTTATTGTCAATTTTCTTTTCTTTTTCTTTTTTTTTGGAGATTTTTAGTCTGTATGACTATTATGATTCAAGAAAATTGACATGATGAATTAATTATTTTCAGGTTCCCATCGGAGGATGTTACAGGCTGATTGATATCCCAATGAGTAACTGTATCAACAGTGGCATAAAGAAGATATTTATTATGACTCAGTTTAACTCGTTTTCCCTCAATCGTCACCTTGCTCGGACGTACAATTTCGGGAATGGAGTTAATTTTGGAGATGGGTTTGTGGAGGTAAAATGAATTATAGATAAGCAGATCATACTAGTGAACAAAAAGTTTTGAATTTTGTAACGGTAAGTTTGGAGATTGTTGATCACTTTAAATGCAGACTAATTTAGATTGTGAAAATAGGTTCTGGCTGCTACTCAAACACCAGGAGAAGCTGGGAAAAGATGGTTCCAAGGAACGGCTGATGCTGTGAGACAGTTTATATGGGTCTTTGAGGTGAGTTCTGTTGATTTAATCATGGTTATGTTGATGAATACTAGCTTCAAATATGAGTAACTGAGCTTTTGGTATTTATGTAGGATGCGAAGAACAAGAATGTTGAGAACATTTTGATATTATCTGGCGATCATCTCTACCGGATGGACTACATGGACTTCGTGCAGGTAATGATAAGAGTTGTTGCGAACAAACTAGTTCTTGAACTCCATTCTGCCATTTTGACATATATTTAACAGTTGTCCTATTGTTCTTACAGAAGCATGTCGACACAAATGCTGATATTTCAGTTTCATGCCTACCCATGGATGACTGGTATTTATTAGTCAACAGCTCAAGAAAGACCTGACATTAGTTATAGCTTCTTTGAAGATTGAAATTGAACCTCTGGTTTCTCAATGTTTGTTTTTCTGTTCTGGTTATTGCGTGTGTAGTTTACTTTTGTTTAATGCTCATTTTTTGGTTCTGCGTTTTCTATTTTCCTGCAGTCGAGCATCAGATTTTGGACTGATGAAAATCGATAGCAGCGGACGTGTTGTTCAATTTGCCGAGAAACCAAAGGGCCCTGAACTAAAAGCGATGGTTGTTAAACTTATCCCACTTTGTTGTTTTACCTGGTTTTGTTTTTCCCCAACATATGAGGAGATTCAGTGTTACAAATCTATATGGATTTTGGGTACACTGCAGTCTTTCACGTAATATTGGTTTTCTCTTTCCATTGCAGCAAGTTGATACCTCGGTTCTTGGGCTTTCTCAGCATGAGGCTAAGAAATTCCCTTACATTGCATCAATGGGTGTTTATGTGTTTAAAACCGACGTACTGTTGAAGCTACTGCGATGGAGCTATCCTAATTGCAATGACTTTGGTTCCGAGATTATTCCATCGGCCGTGAGAGAGCACAATGTCCAAGTAAGATTGTGTTTTGGTTAGAAATTTCCCTTCGTTTTTCTAATTGCAATATGCAAATGAATTCAACGAACTAATCACCATTTTTGGTGATCAGTTTATTGAGTTTCCGTCTGCTTTTACCATTCCAGGCTTATTTGTTCAATGATTACTGGGAGGACATTGGAACCATCAAGTCTTTTTTTGATGCCAACTTGGCCCTGACTGAACAGGTTCGGAACATCATTGCTCGAAACTTCTCTATCACGTGTCTGTCAACTAAGGAATACCTTGATATATTTACCCTCTAAACTTTAGGAAGCCCTATGATTTTTTCAGCCAAAATTAAAGAATGCATCTGATTAAGGTGAGCCATTTGCAATAGAAACTGGGGAACTCTATTGGTGAAATGTTGTGTTAATAATATGAACTCGAATCAACTAGGCTTGGTTGGTACATTGCTCATGGTTAAAGAAGTACGTGATAAGTATTCCATTTGAATAAAAAAAACGACGACACAAACTGATCTCTTATTACTTTTGTGCAGCCCCCCAAATTTGAATTCTATGATCCAAAGACACCTTTCTACACATCTCCCAGATTCTTACCACCTACTAAAGTCGAAAAATGCAGGGTAAGATGGAAAGCTTATGCCAGTTTTGAATCAGCTGTGAATCTTTTGTCTTATGGCCTATTGATTCTTGCAGATTGTGGATGCAATAATTTCCCATGGTTGCTTCTTAAGGGAATGTAGCGTTCAACACTCTATTGTGGGCGTGCGGTCGCGTTTAGAGTATGGTGTAGAACTTCAGGTGAGCCAATGACTTTCCTTATGATACTCCAACTTCTAGAAGCTATAACCAACTTTGAACACATAAATGATGTCATATATGAAGAACTTGAAATCATAAAATCTCCTATGCTTTGGTATTAAATACGAATTTTATAATATCGTTTTTAATTTGCGGAATTGTTTTGTAGGATACAATGATGATGGGTGCAGACTACTACCAAACTGAATCTGAGATTGCGTCGCTGCTGGCAGAAGGAAAGGTTCCGATTGGTGTTGGTCAAAATACCAGAATCAGGTATAAATCTGCAAGCTTTTCATTGTGCTTAATTTTGCTGGTTGAAAATCTCTGGCCGACGAGTAGCGCAAAGACTATTTAGCATTAGATGTATATGGATAAAATAATTCCTCAAAAGCATTATTGACTATTTTTTTTTCCACTCCTTACATCAACTTCTTGAAGGAATTGCATAATTGACAAGAATGCCAAGATAGGAAGAAATGTAATTATCACTAATGCAGATGTAAGTACAATAATTTTTTTTCTTTTGGGAATTGTAATTACAAGTTTTTGCTACTCTTTAAACTGTATAATGCTTCTTGATTATTATTTTTTTTAAAAACATTTTTTTTCTTGCAACTTTATAGGGTGTTGAAGAGGCCGACAGGTCAAGTGAAGGATTTCACATTAGGTCCGGTATCACAGTCATACTAAAGAATGCAACCATCAAAGATGGAACAATTATTTAAGTGTCTGAAGGCGTGCTGGTTCAGATGGCTCAAAGCTTGAGGAAGTTTGTCCACGTATTTAACTTTTCGCGTAGCTGATCTCTTCTTATCTGTAAATTAAACATCAGTTAGTTTCATTCATTTATGTTGGGAGTTTTTTAGTTGCTGAATTCAATAAAGGTGGTCTTAGTTTAGGATTTTTCGAGTTCGGGGACTACTGGAGCTAAGAATTTAGGAAGCTTCCACCACCAATACTAAGATTTATTAATCACAAAATTCTGTTTAGTTCTCTTGGATGAACAAAATTCCTCAATTACACTATGTTTGTAGAAATGCTAATGGAAGAAGAGAAATGAGTGGGCAAAAAATCAGTCAATCGCTTGTTATTTGTTCTGTTTATTTCTCATCTTTCCCGTTGGGCAGTCCCTTGATTATTGAATGATGATGGAAAAAAGAGAAAAGTTAAGAGAGAATTTGTGGCATGGCATTCAATGGGGACCTGCCATTTTCGCCACTTTCCAAACAGAAGATATTGGAGAAAGAAAGAACAACGAGCAGTTACAGGTTTGTCCATCGGTGACAAGAAGTTGTGTTTTGATACTCCAACTTCGGGGTCCCCACGGCACGTCAAAGCCCATTGTGCAATGTGGACCATTGAAATTTTTTTATCGTTGGATTTCTCCTTATTAGTGTGTTTGGTAATTTCACTTTCAACCAAAACTTGTAATTGTTAGTTTACATTGTAAAACTTTTATATACTGTACTGTCAAAAAAAAAACGTTATAATATAAAGCTTTAATATACTATAGTGTTTATAATCAAAATTAATTGTGACAAGTCAATCTTATGAGAAAAAATAAGATTGTGTACATGTATGTATCGAGGCTGAACGAGGTAATGGCCTTTGTCACCACAAGCAAAATACATAGATGCTAATTTCTTTTTATTCTTTTTTTATTTTTATTTCAAACAAATATAATAGCATATGCATAACAACACAGGTTTAAATCACACAAGTACTTTGATATTTTGGCCCACAATAATATCATTCTTAACTTTAGTAATTACTGACGTGAGAATTGGATTGAAAAAAATTTATTTTCTATTAGTGGGCACTTGGAAGTCTCTCCTTGAAACAAAAGGGTCTAGTCAGGGTTTATACTTCTATTTAAACATAACATACGTTCAAATCTCCTCTCTACTCCTTTCCAACATTTTCGCATATTTCAAAGTCCTCCTTGATCATAAAACCCTTTTTAACTTGTCTTGATCAATTTCCTTTATCGTTGACTTTGTTCATATCCCTCCATTGAGCACTTCTAATGTCCTTGGCTCTCTTCAACTTGTCAAGGTTTTTAAGCCTTGCATACATTTTCCGAATACGATTAAGCCTTTGAGACTCCTGAGCAATCAAAGCGGCGGTTGACGTGCTCTCGCTCAAAACCACCTCGTATCCATCTCGGAATGAGTCCATTCCTTGAGACAGGAGTTGCCAAAACAACCCGCCAACAGCCGAGCCTCCAGCACTAGCCGACGAGTATATGGCCGAGTAGACCGTGTTGAAAAGCTCGTCCCTTTGGTCAATGCTGCCGGACTTGCCAAACTCGGCAAAGAGGAGTGGCTTCTGAAGGACGTTTTGTGCGTCTTGTATATGGTCGTTGAGCCAAGTCTTTAGGAACGCTAGTTGGCTCTCAGAATTTGAACCGGATAACCTGCACATAATTATTGAGTGTTCAAATCGATTGAGTACTCATATTCTAAGTTCCAAGGTAAATCCTTATTTTCGTATTGAAGAATTATAAGTTGTTCACATGTTGTTAACGTCATGAAAGTTGCAAGTTCAATATCTTGATTTTGACACATTTTCAATATCATAGATGTGTACATTAATGGTAAACACATGTTTTAACTTATTGAAAGTATATGAAATATACATTACCCAAATTAAATAATTATTTACCTTTAGAAAAAAAGATTATTTACCTCAAATTTTGTTTTAAAAAAATGTTATTTAGCTCCATCTTCCGTGTAAATATTTTCTATAGTAAATCTTTTGGCAAAAGACCATATAATAACAAAGTTTTCATTATCATGATAAGGAAAGCCCTTTAATAAAGAAGTTTTCCATGTGATGTTTTATTCTTTTTAAGGAGAAATTAGTGCGAATTTAAATTTTAAAATTTAATTAACCATCACATTGTAAAGGTTAAGTAAAAAAAAAGTAGAATCCTAATTAAACCTTAAATGAATTCTAGCAGTAAATTTTTTTTTTTCCTTTTTCAGATTTATAGGGGAATTAACTTGCAGGCAAGTGTTACCATTGATCTGGGTAAGAGTGAACAGTAGCAAAATCGATGCCAGGGATCTGATTGTTCGAAATGAAATCTGTCCCAACTTGAAAGTTTGGGTTAGTTTGCTGCTTTGATGCCCCATAGAACCCTTCAAGCCCAGCTTCTAGCAAGTGATTTCCATCTATTGATTTTACGTAAGATGCCATCTCTGTAATCCATGCCTGTCACACCATACATCAACAAGGGTATTAAAAAAAATAAAAACAAAACAAAACTCTTCCTAGTGGCGAGTACTGGTCTTTCCCCGATAGAGACCCCCACCAATAGGGCTGTATTTTTACTGTTACTTTTTGTTAAGATCATTTTTTTAGCAGACTTGATGATTAAAAAACATATACCTATTTGTATTTTTACATACATACACTAATCATGTTAGCCAACACCCCCACATGTGCTTGTGAACCTAAAATTGTTTTTCTCTCACGTATGATGATTAACATTAGTCAATAATGTTATTATTATTGTGTAGAAAAATTTCAGTTGGACTAAAAGACATTGCTAAATACAAGAAATAATAAATAAGAGTGCTAGCATTTTTTGTTAAACTAGATAGGTTAGGTTTGTAAGTAAACCTACCCCTTTGAAAACCATAATATATAAATTATGAAGAATTTACGCTTCCCTTGCTTTCCACAACTAGGAAGCACCAATAAATACAAATAAATGAATACAATGGGACTTGATAATTAACATTATATCACTTTAAAAGAGGGAAATGACAATAGGATTTAATCAACATTACATCAATTGAAAAAACAGAGGAAGAGAGAGAAAAAGAAGGCTGTGAGAGAAGACTTGAGTTTCTCAAACCTGAATGGTATTTCCTGATGGATCTGAAGGGCATCTGGGCTCATTCATGAGCTCCCAAGCCATAATGGTTGTCTCATCCTTGTAAGCAACCCCAGTCAGTGTGTTTTTTCTTGTAAGTACGGTCTATAATATCATCACAAAAGAGGAGAATATTCATAAATGGATTGACCCTTGAGAAATAAGCAATAATAATATTATAAACTTTTATTCTTATGGAGAAACCCAAAATCAAAAAAATTGCAGGAAGATAATGATATGTTTCATGACATAGAACAGAAATTTAACTGATGATTTATGTGCCAATTATTTACAAAACACACAAAGAATCTCGTTGCCAAAAAAATACTAACCGAAGCACCCATTTGTCCCAAAATCATAATGATGATATAGATTATGACACAACATTATAATGATGAAAACATGTATGTACATGTGAGAGGAAAAGAGCAAAACTGAATCATAGAGAGAGAGAGAGAGAGAGAGAGAGAGTATTACATTGATATGGTTTTTGTAAAATTGCTTCACAACAGGGTTGGAGAAGAAATCATCTTCAGATGATATGGACTGCCCTTGATTTCTTGCCCATTCCACATACTGCTTCTTTCCACCGAAGTTCTCGTAGTTATTCACAAAGCTCAGCACCAGCTTAATCTCATACTTCCTTGCTTCAGATACCACAAAATCCAACCCCTTTTACCCAAAACCCATCAAATTTCATCACAACATTTAAAAAAAAAAAAAAACAATAAACAAAATTTCTAAAGAAAAATCACAAACCATAAATTAAAAAAAATAAATGCTAACCTGAAAAACTTGCTCGTTATAAGAACCAGGAGAGTACTGCAAAGGCATGTATCCGCCGTCGCTGAAAGCCCAAGTTCTTGCTATTGAAAGGCCATGGTTTTTAGCCTCTTGAAAAGCCGACGAGACTTTGTCTCTCTGGGAAGGATCAGAAGCTATGTACATTAACCAATACGCATTGAACCCATTTGCGTAAAAAGGGTATCCATTCAACTCAAGTTGAACTCCTCTGGTCTTCACAAACCCATCTTCTGCAACTACTTGGTGAAAACTCAGCACAGCCAAAAAAAGGACACCCAATTGTTTCTTCTTCATTTTCTTTTCCCTTTTTTTGGTCTCTTTGTTTTCCCCAACTTCTATTTCCCTGTCCAAATGTTGTCAGAAAAGTGAAGGAAAACAATCAAGAATTTAAGAAATCTCTCCGCGTCCTTGTAGCGGTATGTATAAACTATAGATGCCTCTGCGCGGTAATTACTTTCTTTATGACTTGCCAAAGCCACGTTAAAAACAAAATAAAAAGTTTTTGCCCAAACAGTCGAAAACCCAAAAATGCCCTTGGTATATTAGTAAATGTTTGAGGGTAATAATGTCTTATTGAAGTGGGGTCGTTCACAATGTCACTACCCGCATTATGATTCTTCCTAAAACAATAACTTCTCTGACGTTGTTAAAACGTCAGTGTAATTAGTACAATAATGCTAGCTAGTGGAGAATAGGAAAAGAAAAGGAGTGAATAATTGGTTAAAAATTTTCTTCTTTTTTTTCTAAGTAAATATAGTAGTTTGTTTTGGCGTGAAATGAAGCAATTTTGGCTCGTTACCCAGAAATCATGGCTGCTAGTAAGAATTTTTCAGTTGTCAGATCAACAGAAGGAGACATACCACATGATATTGAATTCAGCAAATACATGGATCATTAAACATTTAAGCAGAACTTCTAACCTCACACGTATAACCTTTGCATGACATGACTTTGGCCCTATATTTTTTTGAAGTGATAGATACCTTCACGTGACAATGCCAAAACCTTGTGTTCAGTATTATATTGTTTATTATTCTGCAAGGGAAAAAAAACTTCATTTTAGAATCACTGGTTACAACGCCAAGTCATTTGAGATTCTATTTTAAATCAAAAAAAAAAGAAAAAAAAATCAACAATTTTTCATATGTTGATTCTAAATTTTGTGGTGTTGCAATGCTACATTGAGTACAGTGAACGGCCGAAAGTCCGGAGAAAACAAAATTATTCAAAGAATTAGCCGCACATCACGGCACCGTTTGAAAAGCGATACTTTTGGAGTACCGAAGACGCATGTTATTAGGTGAGAAAATGCCAGGTATTAACAGTTATTGTTAATTATATAATTATATCTTTTAATTTTAATTATTTTTTTTAAATTATAAAAGTATTTTTAAATTTAAAAAACTTGTTTTAATCTTATCCTTATAAATAAAAAAATAGGTAAAATGATATAATTACTTTTAAATAGTTATAAAAAATATCTCATAGAAATAAGAACATAAAAACTAATAAAACAAAACATCAAATTTCAAGTAAAAAGATTTTAGGTTTTATGACTTTTTAAATGTTAAAATAATTTTTAAAAACTTTTCTCAAGAAAAAAAATATATTTTAAAAATAAACTCGGTCTAATTAAGGGTATGTTTGTTTTATTTTTAAATTTTTTTGTCCAAAAAGTCTGTGAAAGGTAAAATTGAAACAAGTTTTTTTAAATTCAGAAGATACCTTTATAGTATCTCAAAACAATGGAATAAATTGATAAATAATTCAAACTATAAGGTATTGTTTTACAATTAATCCGTAATAGCTATGTCTAATGTCAAAGACTAATAAAAGGAGAATTCCGTGTTAACAAAGACGGTCTAAGAGTGCTTTTAGACCTTAAGTTTACCCCAAAGCATAGAGTTTGAATTTTTTCGCCCTAAAGTTAAAAAAAAGGTGGAGCCCATAAAATAAATTTTATAGCTTTTTTGTTTTTTTATTGGCTAAATATACTCATAAAAGTCAAACAGCCCATACAAACTCATTTTCCGTGTTGTTCGATGCCCATTGTACCTCAAGTATTTTTTCCATGCTTAGAAGCACTATAGGCTCCATTATAGGTCTTATATTGTGGGACCAACCTTCTGTTGGTAAATAGTAACTTTACCGTGTGTTTTAGCAATGGATTTCTTTTTACTTGGTGTGACATTAATGCTAAATCTAGGACAGAACGACGCGTGGCAGGAATCAAGTCGTGTGCAGTTTGACCGTTGAGGAATAATATAATACGATGACCTTTCGGTGGTATCAAATATCATAAATGGATTAATGATCATTATTTTATTAAGCATCTAAATGGAGACAAATCCCATATCCAAAAGTCACGACTAATTTGTCTTACACATGTAAAATGAAGAAAAGAATAAAGTGGAAACAGATCAAACCTCAAGCCAATAGAAATCTATATGATTGCGTGATTGCTGGTCGCACGGAGGAGCTTTTTCTTCTCTTTTTTAGTTGATTCTTTCTCTTGTCTCACCGCTCAAGTTTTTGTTTTCTTCTTTAATTCTTTCATTTCATACTCACAGAAAATTATCTCTCTCCCTCTCTCTCTTTTTTTATTTTATTTCTAGACATTTTCTTACCATACAATTTTTATATGTTAAAATTTTGGGTGAAAAATATAGTTAAAGCTGAAACTTTTAAATTGAAATTTACAGCATATAAGAGCTTCATATATGAGAGCTTTTAAACTTTTAAGCTTGTTTTTTTAATCAATATAATATATAAGAGCTTTATAATGTAGATCATTTTTTTCTGATTACTGTAGCATATAAGAGCTTTATATTATAGCAACAAAAGTTTTGGTTAGAATTGATTTTACCAAATACTATCTTGTAGTTCCTTATATCAATTTATTTTCTATTTTGATCTTAAAATATATGCTTTACACACACACACACACACAAAAAACAAACTACAACCTCCCCCAAAGCTCCGGCTCGCTCAAACGGCCTAATGCCCACTAGAGATGAACACTTTTAACGTACGGAAAGGTCCATGATTAATTCATTTTTTTTATCCTCTAAATTAATCTTGTTATAATTATTCATAAACTGCCAGCAATTAAAATATGAAATGTCATTAAGAAAAAATAAATTGTGTCTTCAAAACTGGAAGCCTGCTAGGTTTCCGTTACTGTACGCAAGATGTGGCTTAAAAGTGTTGGTTGTACATGTGAATTAGGCCTGCCCTTGTTGGAACATGTCATAAATTCTGCGAGCAATGCACGTGAATTCTTAAAATCTACCAAATCTATCTCTTTTTGGCTCCCCTTCTACAATGTATAATTACTAAAGAAATCAAAACAATATTATTACGTGCACAATTTTTTACAGTTTTTAAATCAAAAATAAAACGAGGGGCATTATGTGTCTCCAAATGCGTGGGCAAGAACTGGGCCTTTTGGCCCAGATCATCAAGGGACCAATAACAAAAAGAAAAAAATTACAAAACGTGTATAAATTATTATTATAAAATTAAAGTCTAATACAATATTTAAAATATCTTTAATGATATCGTAATTATCTTAATGATATTACATATTGTACTCTATAATTACATATAAATAATGTTAATGATATCATTATGAGGTATTTGTAGAATTTTTACAAATTAGAGTCATATTTTAATTCAATAAACGTAATTGGACCAATTGCCTCATTAACCCTAACAAAAATCCTAATATTTTTTTTTTCCATTCCTTAAATTACTTAGCATAGTTAGGTTGTCCTGATCAACGGTAGATCTTGAAACTGGGTCCGTACTTTGTTGATAATTGGGCAAGAGGACCTATTCTGGACCTGACTACACAAGATATGAACATCTCACATGCTAATTGAAAGAGATTTTCTTGCAATATTATGTAACCTAACGACCCAAAAAATGCATACACTAGAGAGAAATCAGTTGGTAGAGCCTGAGCTTTGTCCTTGAAGATATGCACAATAATGTTGAGTTATGGACCACGTGTTTTCATCATAAACATCTAGTTGCTATAGATAATATTGAATCTGACTCATCCTAGCCACGGATAGAACCGGAAAAATTAGTGATAGAAGACACACATATAATTTTAGATTTTAAGGTATGATGATCTACAAATTTCAACGAAATATGCATATAAAATTGAAAGAAAAATAAACCCTCTAACCTCAATTATATATGGCTTCATATTGGTCCTTCATGGTTTTGCATATATGTGGTCATACAACTACATATATGAAATTTCCTATTTCAAAAGAACATAAATTTATGTACGTACGTGGAATGGTAAGTTAGTAACCATTTTTCTTATAGCTTATTTGGTATTAGTTAGTTTTTACCAACTTTTTGGTTAGGAATAATGTAAAGCTCTCACATGCTATAGTAAAAACAAAAAGTTGCACAGTGTAAAGCTCTCACATACTACAGTGTTTACAGTTCTAACCAATGATTCTAATCGCCATGCCAAACACCCTTTTAAATAAATATAGACTTGGGCTTAGATAAGGGGCTTTCGGCTTAATGCGTGGTTATTATGGAGTGTATTTAGGAATCAGTTTGAATTGTCTAGTTCAAACCAATTTATCATCGTATGAACCATTAATTATAGTATATAAGAACTTTATATTATAGTCTATTTTTGTTTTATATTGTAGCTTGTGAGAGCTTTACATTATAACAATTAAAACTATATAAGCTTAGTTTGGAAACTTTGTTGGAATTTGAAGTTGGAACTTAAACACTATAACATATGAGAACTTTAAACTATAGCAAATTTTTACCTTTTATTGTAACATATGAGAATTTTGCACTACACCAATTAGAACTTATTAATACCAACTAATATTATAAAACAAAGCCATAATTAAAAAGACATAGCCAAAGGAAGCAAATATATAAAATAATTAAACCTAAACTGCGTGTATATATAACTGAATAAATTCTTGGCGTAAAACTTAAGGAATTGTTTTATTTACTTTGACATGCAATAATGGACCAAAGCTCGCATCCCTCCATGACTTGTTTATCCGATTTGCGAGTCATGAGTATTTCTCGAAAGGTGTGACTAGTGACCACATCAAAGCTATTGTCCCCGATCCTAGGTTTGCTGTTGTGATCTTTTTGGTATTCAGCAGAATAAATGGTAAAAAAATCATTTGAGCTCTCAAGTGAACTTGAAGAAGAAAGTGAATGTCTTGCAAGTGTCAAAATGGGAAGTGCAATCATATTTAATTTTATCAAGTTATTATTTTGTTATTTATAAAACAGTAAAATCTAGCTTAAAAAATACATTATATAGTATACTAAAGTTTACAATTTTATAAATAGTAGAATTAATGAAAATGAAAAGGATTTTTCAAAGTGGAAACATCTTTCTTGAAAGAATTTAAAAAAAAAATTAAAACAAAACAAAAAGTCTTAGCATGCATCTCCACACCATCTGTCGGTGAAGGTTTCTAAAGTTATTTTTGTTCAACATTTTCTGCTCCAATTTTGTACCTTGTAATCTAGGAAAATACTAGTTCTGCAGAATTGAATTTTAATTGTTGAAATTTATGCTTAATTTCTAATTTAAAGTGATATGGAAGAATAATCAAGTTTGAAAGTGTTGTGTCTAATTATCAAAATGGTCTTGCCGTAGTACCATTCCCAGCATAATTACTAATTATTTTCTTACTTATAGTAAATAACTTTTTATCTAGTAAATTTTTTATTTTCTATCATTTGGAATGGTTTATTTTAAGGTGCTTATGACTTATTTTGTTCAAAAGCTACTTATGAGCCCGTTTAGATGACCCATTGAAAAATGCTTATGACTTTATAAGTACTTATTAAAGAAATCAAGCCAAAGACGTTTATGAAAAAAAAAGTACTTACGAAAAAGCTTTTTTATTTACACTTTTGACCTTATATTAAAGAATAACAAATTCAAAATTTCATCTATATCCTTGAATTACAATAATTTTTATATCAACAAGAGTTTTTGACTTATTTAATCAAACAGGCTCAAAAGCTCTTCTAAAATAAAAAAAAAAAAAAAACATTTTTTCATGTACTATCCAAACATCAATTAAAAAGCTCTAACTCATGGTTATATTCTTTTACTGCTTAAAAGTAAAAGCATAAGTAATCTCAAACAGACTATATATACTTTCAAGATTTGATGTTTACCTTTAATTAGTTTTGTAAAAATGTTATTTACAACAGTCTCTGGAAAAAAAAAAAAAAAAAGGATAGATTCTTGTGGTTTCCATAAAATGATCATAAGGCTTGCATTCCTCGTCTACTTGCGCAGATCAATATCGTCTACTTGCGCAGTTCATAGTCAGTTAACTTTTGCAACCCACAATCTAATTGGGGTCACCGCACAGTATTATTTCATATTTGATTTGTTATATTTGAACCCCTGTAAATTATAGATACCATTTTCACAATACCTAATTTAACCTTTTATACCCTGCGATCTAATTTTAATCTTGATTTTTAATATGTATTTAACCTCTTATTTCAGGTCAAGATGACTCCAGATTAGAAGGTTGTGAGCCCTGCTATGGGATCCATATTGTAAGGCTCATAACCGTCTGTAATCCAAGTCTTTCCTCTCCGATGAATAAAAGCGCCCATTAAAGATGTGATATTGAATTTTACTTTTACAATATGAAAAGAGAAATAATTATTGCACTTTCCACAGCCCTTGGGAAAAAATAAGAAACGGAGAGAGAATTTGATGCAAGCCATAATATATTCAAAGCCTAACAAACCATATTGTATAGCAATACATTAATACAATGTTTGATATGATTATTGTATTGTATAGGTTAATATGAATGGTAAACTAATACAATTTATGTCGTATTATAAAATATAGCTTATTTTTTTGTATTGTATTATATTATTTTATACTGGGTTTATAATTCTTGTCGTAGTTTGATCCAACACAAGGTTGGGGTTCGGCCCTCATAACATTAGATCACAACATACAATTTTTTAAAATTTGGGGGTAAACGCCTCAACTTTTTAAAACATTATATTTTGTCCCCTATATTTTTTTAAAAATTATATTTTGACCTCATATTATTTAATAAATTCATACTTTGGCCCCTTATTTTTATAAATTTATATTTTGACCCTAAAATTTTTGGAAAATTATATTTTGTCCCCTAAAACTTAAAAATTTTACATATTTACCCCTTATACAATATGTTATGCACCAAACACCATATTGTATTATGATAATACAATACACCTTATATAATATAACACAATACGGTTTACTAAACATAGCCTTAATGTAACAGCAACAAGTGATGTAAGTAGATGATAAACGTTAAGGTGCTTTGTCAAATCCCACTAGAAAGTTCATGAGTGTATGTAACTTTAGACCATGTTTGGCAAACTATATTGTATTATATTGTATAAGGTATATTAAATTATATTGTATTGTGTTGTATTATCATAATACAATACTGCATTTAGTGGACAATATATTGTACAAGGGGTTCAAAATGTAATTTTTAAAGTTTGAGGGGCCAAATGTAATTTTTTGAAAATATTAGGGTCAATCTTTCAAAATCAAGGGGTCAAAATATAAACTTAAAAAAATGAGGTCAAAATATAATTTTTTAAAAAATATGGGATTCAAATATGATTTTTAAAAAGTTGAGGGGCTAAGATACAATTTTAGAAAAATATAAATTTACTCTCAAAATTTTAGAAAATTATAGGTTGGAACCTACTTTTATGTTGGCCTAATACCAACCTCTTGTTGGATCTAACTTCGACAGAAATCATAGACATGATTTAAAATAATAAAAAACAATACATCAAAAATGGGCCATATTCTATAATACAACATAGATCGTATTAATTTACCATTTATATTAATTTATACAATACAATAATCATATTAAATATTGTATCAATGTATTATTATACAATATGATACTTTATTACAATATCAAACATACCCTGAATGTGTCGTAAGTTATAAGTTAACTGGATGTCACCGTAATAAGTCATGATAGAATGCTAGTTTTTTTTTCCCTCAAAGGGGATCAACATTAGAACTTAATTGGATATTCAAGGTCACGTTCTTTCCTTAAGACCCGCTGATTTCAATGTAAAGTGAAAAATAAAATAAAAAGCTAATAATAGTAATATTTAAGACCAGCTTCAGACACATAGAGAAGAGCATAAGAAGTTGATGGAGTTGGGCTTCTAGGGCTTGACTTTATGTGGGGAATTTTTATAAATGTGATTTTTTAAGATTTACCTTTTATAAATACCACAAATGCTTATTTGTGACATAACTTAACATGTAATATGAATGATAATATATATAAATTTTTCTAAATATAAAATAAATAAACATAACTTTTAAAAGTGTGGTATAACATTTAATTTTCTCTGTAGATTTTACAGAAGACCAAACAGAGACAAGCCCAAAATCCAGCCCAATGGGTCAAACTAAAGAGGATATGAGAATAAGAGAAAATTAAATGCCATGCCATACTTTAAAAAGTCATATTTATTGATCATGTTATGTTTAAAAAAATAATATCACATTATTATTTATATTATATGTTAATTATGCTACAAATAAACATATATAATATTTATAAAAAATAAGTCTTCAAATATGACACTTATAAAAATTCCCCATCTAATTAATCATTGAAAAGAGTGAAAAGTTTAGGACGAATAATGTACCAAAAGTCCAAAACACAAATCTAAATATCCGTAAGTGGAATCCAAAGTATAACACTGGGTTCCTTAGGATTGCTTTTAGCTTGTTGAGGCGCATTTATTTCACATTAAAATAATAACAAAGAAAAGTAAGAGAGACTCCCTTGCATATTTGACCATATGTTTATTTGTAAGATAACAAGAAAAAGGAATACCAAGTTTTACACCTATAGACACTTGATTAAAAAGAATAAATATTAAATTTACTTGTTAAACTTTAATTACTTCAATGTTATAAACCAGTGTTTTTTTCTTTATTAGGAAAGGACAAGTTAGTAATTACATAGGTAAAACTCTAGTCCTAAATTTAATAATATTAAGAAGAAAACTGGACTTTGTTTCCTATTTTATTATCAAATAGACAAGTATAACAATAATAAAACAATATTTTATGAGAAAAAAATCAACTGTGAAATGATCGACGATTGCTGCTTTTCTTTTACGATGAATGATTTTTCCACGACAGTTTCTTCTACCATATGCTATTTTATAGGGTGTTTGGAAGATGGTAGGAACCAGTGGTGAGAACCACTTTTACTGTAGCATATGAGAACTTTACACTGTAACAATTTTTTTATTGTTACTGTAGCATGTGAGAACTTTTTACTGTTTATAATTAATTTTGTGATGGAAACCACAGTTCCCACCACTTTACCAAACACCCCCTTAAACTAACAGATTTACTTTGTTACAACAAAAAACAAAGAATTTATGTCTTTATAAGTTTTTGACCTCTATCATTTGTGTGTGTGTGTGTACGCCTTTCTAAATCATTAAAAAAAAAAAAAAAAAAAGCCTTTGTTTGAGCTTTTCAATGATAACATTATTAGAAATTAGGAATCAATCACGCTCAGATACATCATCAGACTACCAGTCCAAAGCTCACACCTTACTAGATTTTGTCGGCGTCGCGATGTGTACATACACTCAAGGTCCTCATTTGATTATTCAAGATTGCTTTTCCCTTTTTTTTTTTTTCGGTCGCAACAAGAATTATAATCCATATTCATTCCGTGAGCCATAAGTTGTCTTTGGGCCATAACATATATAACTTCCAGATATAATGGATGAATAGTACTCTTACAAGTAGAACAATATTAAGAGTGTTTGAGAACCAAATTATAACATTAAATTTTAAATTGTTGTAATATAAATTTCATACATTATAATATAAAATTTGCACATGTTAAGTTTTAATTTAGCTATACTCTTAATTAGAAAATTTAATGCCTATTAAGTTATATCTGTCACATGTTTTTTTAATACTAGGGCGTAGAATTTGCAAGTGACACAAGTCAATTAAAGAAATGCCAATATCCTCTCTAGTCCATCTCTCTAATCCTTTCTCTATTGGAGGAAGAGAAAGAGAATTTTCAAATTAGCATTCAGTAGTAGACGAAAAATAAACGCCTAGAAAACAATAGTGTGACTTAGTGAAGAAAAATATCCCTTCTTCATTTCTCTTTTAAAAAAATCTTAGTTTAAATTTATTTCGCTGCAAAGTTTTCCTTCATATAATTTTAGATTTTAAGGTATAATGAACTACAAATTTCAATGAAATATATATATACAATTGAAAGAAAAATAAACCCTCTAACCTCAACTATATGTAGCTTTATCTTGATCCTGCATGGTTTTGCATATATGTGGTCATGCAACTACGTATATGAAATTTTCTATTTCAAAAGAACATAAATTTACGTATGAAATTTTCTATCTCAAAAGAACATAAATTTACATACGTACGTGGAATGGTAAGTGAGTAACCATTCTACAGTAAAAGTAAAAAAGTTACAAAGTATAAAGTTCTCACATGCTACAGTGTTTATAGTTTTAATCAATGGTTCTAAGCACTATGCCAAAATTAAACTATAGATACTAGAGTGTATAATTTAAACGATAGTTTTGAATTGTCATTTGAAACGTAAAGATTTAAAACGAAAATAACATATCATATCAAGTTTAAAACAAGAACCGGTGTTTAGAAAAGTATGATTTATGAAAGAAAAAAGAGAATGATAATGGTTTTTACTGTAGAAAATGATTCAAACCATATAAACTTAAGGGGAACCAAGTTTGAATTTTAAGGAGCCTCCATGGTATACACTGGCTTTAGTTATTAGTCTACCAAATATCAGTTTGAACCACCTTGAACAGTTTTGAACATGCGTATGAAATGGTCTATAATTCTTTGGTAATCAATTTGGGCTAGAGCCGGCAATTTCGGACACGATACTAAAACGACACGATATAAATGGATTTGAACCGTACGATTATTAATTGGATCATAGATAGGTTGGCACGAATAACACGAAGATAAACGTGTTGGATTCGTGCTAGCACGTTTAACACACTTTAACACGTTTAATTAAACGTACAGTAAACGTGTCAACACGACACCACACAACCCACCCGTTTATAGCACATTTAAAATTAAAATAAAAAAAATGATGATTTTGCAATCCTAAAGATTTGAACCTTGCACCAAAAAGGTGTTTTATTGAACTTGTCTCCACCACACTAAATGATGAATTGGCGTAAAATAAGAGGTTTTAATTTATTTATTATGATTTTTGACACTTATAAAAGTTAAAATAAAAAATTTTATGCTCTTGCAAATATAAGGAATCAAACATGCACTCAAGAGCAACATTATCATGCTTGCATCCATCACTCTTAATTCTCGTCTTGTGTAAAAAAATAGCTTTTATTTTATTTATTATGTTTATGCTTCGTTTTTGTCAAAAGTCCCACATCGGAAGAAAACCAAGATTTTTGCGGACATTTCTCCTTCAAGCTGGTTGTTAGCTAATGAAGCCTAATGGCAATAAAATAATTTTCTCAAATCTGATTCTAAAGATTGAATTGGAGTAAAACTTGTAGTTTAAAACATTTAATAATTTAATGGTAGTAAAGATATTAACATTATAATTTAATAAACAGAAAGGTATGAACATTTTAATTTAAAGAGAGGAATATTTTGGTGTTTTGAATTTTAAATTGGAAATGATGGTTACGTTTGAAATTTAATAAAATATGATGTTAATATTTGTATTTTTTTAATTTTTTGGGTTATAAACGTTATTATAATTGTGTTAATCTATCTTATTAAATAAGCATGTTAATCGTGTCGTGTTGTGTTATGCGTGTTAGGAGCGTGTCGTCTTTGTGTTTTAAGCACATTCATTAATCGCGTCGTATTCGTGTTTAATATAATTGTATCGTGTTGACACGAACACGACACATAACATGATTTGTCAGCCTTAATTTGGGCACCACAACGTCTATAATTAGACAAATAAACAGGAAACATGATTATTTGTACGTTTTTACTTACTTGAGAATCAATAAGATTTTTATTTCGATGTTTTTTCGGTTCGTAAGTCCAATCAAACAAGTTCTGTTTGTTGTTTATGGTTTAATTATTTTTCGACACGAAGAGGAACATTACATATGTAAGCAATATTTACATTATAACAATTAAAACTATATAGGCTTAGTTTGGAAACTTTGTTTATAATTTGAAGTTGGAACTTAAAGACTATAACATATGAAAACTTTATACTGTAGTAAATTTTTATATTTTAATATAACATATGAGAATTTTATAATACACCAATTAGAACTTTTTAATACCAACTAATATTATAAAACAAAGCCATAATTAAAAAGACATAGCCAAAGGAAGCAAATATATAAAATAATTAAACCTAAACGGCGTTTATATATAACTGAATAAATTCTTGGCGTAAAACTTGTTAGGGAATTGTTTTATTTACTTTGACATGCAATAATGGACCAAAGCTCGCATCCCACCATGACTTGTTTATCCGATTTGCGAGTCGTGAGTTTTTCTCCAAAGGTGTGACTAGTGACCACATCAAAGCAATTGTCCCCGATCCTAGGTTTGCTGTTGTGATCTTTTTGGTATTCAGCAGAATAAATGGTAAAAAAATCATTTGAGCTCTCAAGTGAACTTAAAGAAGAAAGTGAACGTCTTTCAAGTGTCAATATAGGAAGTGCAATCATATTTAATTTTATCAAGTTATTATTTTATTATTTATAAAACAGTAAATTTAGTTTAAAAAATACATCATACACTATATTAAAGTTTATAATTTTATAAATAGTAGAATTATAAACTATGAAAATGAAAATATTTTTCAAAACGGAAACTTCTTTCTCGAAAGAATTTAAAAAAAAAAAAAAAAACAAAACAAAAGGTCTTAGCACGCATCTCCACACCATCTGTCGGTGAAGGTTTCTAATGTTACTTTTGTTCAACATTTTCTGCTCTAATTTTGTAGTTTGTAATCTAGGAAAATACTAGTTCTGCAGAATTGGATTTTAATTGTTGAAATTGATGTGTAATTTCTAATTTAAAGTGATATGGAAGAATAATCAAGTTTGAAAGTGTTGTGTCTAATTATCAAAATGGTCTTGCCGTAGTACCATTCCCAGCATAATTACTAATTATTTTCTTACTTACAGTAAATAAATTTTTACCTAGTTAATTTTTTATTTACTACCATTTGGAATGGTTTATTTTAAACTGCTTACAACTTATTCTATTCAAAAGCTACTTATGAGCCTGTTTAGATGACCCATTGAAAAATACTTATGACTTTTATAAGCACTTATTAAAAAAGTCAAGCCAAAGGCGTTTATGAAAAAAATGTACTTACGACAAAGCTTTCTTATTTACACTTTTGACTTTATATTAAAAAATAACAAATTCAAAATTTCATCCATATCCTTGAATTACAGTACTTTTTATATCAACAAGAGCTTTTGACTTATTTAATTAAACAGGCTCAAAAGCTCTTCTAAAATAAAAAACACTTTTCCATGTACTATCTAAACATCAATTAAAAAGCACTAACTCATGGTTATCTTCTTTTACTGTTTAAAAATAAAAGCACAAGTAATCTTAAACAGGCTCTATATATACTTTCAAATTTCGATGTTTACCTTTAATTAGTTTTGTAAAAATGTTATTTACTACAGTTTCCCGAAAAAAAAAAAAAAAGGATAGATTCTTGTGGTTTCCATAAAATGTTCATAAGGCTTACATTTCTCGTCTACTTGCGCAGATCAATATCGTCTACTTGCGCAGTTCATAGTCAGTTAACTTTTGCAACCCACAATTTAATTGGGGTCACCGCATGGTATTATTTCATATTTGAATAGTTATATTTGAACCGGGTAAATTAGATACTATTTTCACAATACCTAATTTAACCTTTTATACCTTGCGATCTAATTTTAATATATATTTAACCTCTTGTTTCAGGTCAAGATGACTCGAGATTAGAAGGTTGTGAGCCCTGCTATGGGTCCACATTGTAAGGCTCATAACCGTCTGTAATCCAAGTCTTACCCCTCGGATGAATAAAAGCGCCCATTAAAGATGTGATATTGAATTCTACTTTCACAATATGAAAAGAGAAATAATTATTGCACTTTCCACAGCCCTTGGGAAAAAATAAGAAAGGGAGAGAGAATTTGATGCAAGCCATAATATATTCTAAGCCTGACAGACCATATTGCATAACAATACGTTAATACAATGTTTAATATGATCATTGTGTTGTATAAATTAATACAAATGCTAAATTAATACAATTTATGTCGTATTATAAAATGCAGTTCATTTTTTGTGTATTGTATTATATTATTTTATATTGGGTTTAAAATTTTTGTTGTAGTTTGATCTAATACAAGGTTGGGGTTCAGCCCACATAATATTAGATCACAACATACAATTTTTTAAAATTTGGGGGTAAATGCCTCAACTTTTTAAAACATTATATTTTGTCCCTTATATTTTTTAAAAATTATATTTTGACCTCATATTATTTAAAAAATTCATACTTTGGCCCCTTATTTTGATAAATTTATATTTTGACCCTAAAATTTTTGAAAAATTATATTTTGTCCCCTAAAACTTAAAAAATTTACATTTTTATCCCTTATACAATATGCTATGCACCAAACACCGTATTGTATTATGATAATACAATACAATATAATACAATACACCTTATATAATTTAACACAATACGGTCTACTAAACATAGCCTTAACGTAACAACAACAAGTGATGTAAGTAGATGATTAACATTAAGGTGCTTTATCAAATCCCACTAGAAAGTTCATGAGTGTATGTAACTTTAGACTATGTTTGGCAAACTATATTGTATTGTATTGTATAAGGTATATTAGATTATATTGTATTGTATTGTATTATCATAATACAATACTATGTTTAGTGGACAATGTATTGCACAAGGGGTTCAAAATGTAATATTTAAAGTTTGAGAGGCCAAATGTAATTTTTTGAAAATTTTAGGGTCAATCTTTCAAAATCAAGGGGTCAAAATATAAACTTAAAAAATGAGGTAAAAATATAATTTTTTAAAAAATATGGGATTCAAATATGATTTTTAAAATGTTGAGGAACTAAGATACAATTTTAGAAAAATATAAATTTACTCTCAAAATTTTAGAAAAATATAGGTTGGAACCTACTTTTATGTTGGCCTGATACCAACCCCTTGTTAGATCCAACTTTGACAGAAATCATAGACCTAGTTTAAAATAATAAAAAACAATAATTAAAAACAATACACCAAAAATAGGCCATATTTTATAATACAACATAGATCATATTAATTTACCATTTATATTAATTTATACAATATAATAATCATATTAAATATAATATCAATGTATTATTATACAATATGATACTTTATTACAATACCAAACATACCTTGAATGTGTCGTAAGTTATAAGTTAACTGGATGTCACTGTAATAAGTCACGATAGAATGCAAGTTTTTTTTCCCTCAAGGGGATCAACATTAGTACTTAATTGGATGTTCAAAGTACGTTCTTTCCTTAAGACCCGCTGATTTCAATGTAAAGTGAAAAATAAAATAAAAAGCTAATAATAGTAATATTTAAGACCAGCTTTAGAGACATAGAGGAGAGCATAAGAAGCTGATGGAGTTGGGCTTTTAGGGCTTGACTTAACGTAGGGAATTTTTATAAATGTGATCTTTTAAGATTTACCTTTTTATAAATACCACAAATGCTTATTTGTGACATAATTTAATATGTAATATGAATGATAATATATATAAATTTTTTTAAATATAGAATGAATAAACATAACTTTTTAAAATATGGTACAACATTTAATTTTCTCTATAGATTTTACAGAAGACAAAACAGAGACAAGCCCAAAATCCAGCCCAATGGGTCAAACTAAAGAGGATATGAAAATAAGAGAAAATTAGATGTTATGCCATACTTTAAAAAACCATATTTATTGATCATGCCATGTTTAAAAAAATAATAATATATTATCATTCATATTATAGGTTAAATATATTACAAATAAACATACATAATATTTATAAAAAATAAGTCTTCAAATATGACACTTATAAAAATTCCCACACTTATAAAAATTCCCCATCTAATTAATCATGGAAAGGAGTGAAAAGTTTAGGACGAATAATGTACCAAAAGTCCAAAACACAAATCTAAATATCCGTAAGTGGAATCCAAAGTATAACACTGGGTTCCTTAGGATTGCTTTTAGCTTGTTGAGGCGCATTTATTTCACATGAAAATAATAATAAAGAAAAATAAGAGAGACTCCCTCACATATTTGACCATATGTTTATTTGTAAGATAACAAGAAAAAGGAATACCAATTTTTACACCTATAGACACTTGATTAAAAAGAATAAATATTAAATTTACTTGTTAGCCTTTAATTACTTCAATGTTATAAACCAGTCTTTTTTTCTTTATCAGGAAAGGACAAGTTAGTAATCAAATATGTGAAACTCTAGTCCCAAATTTAGTGGGTGTTTGGAAGAGTGGTGGGAACCACTTTTATTGTAGTATGTGAGAATTTTTTGCTGTAGCAAATTTTTTTATTGTTACTGTAGCATGTGAGAACTTTTTACTGTTCATAACTGAGATTGTGGTGGGAACCACAATTGCCAACACACGGCCTTAATAATGTTAAGAAGAAAACTGGACTTTCTTTCTATTATATTATCAAATAGATAAGCATAACAATAATAAAACAATATTTTATGAGAAAAACATCAACTGTGAAATGATCGACGATTGCTGCTTTTCTTTTACGATGAATGATTTTTCCACTACAGTTTCTTCTACCATATGCTATTTTAAACTAACAGATTTACTTTGTTAAAAAAAAAAAAAAAGAATTTATGTCTTTATAAGTTTTTGACCTCTATCAGTGTGTGTGTGTGTACG
This sequence comes from Artocarpus hirsutus, assembly GCA_946598075.1. NCBI lineage: Eukaryota > Viridiplantae > Streptophyta > Magnoliopsida > Rosales > Moraceae > Artocarpus > Artocarpus hirsutus. The sequence continues at coordinate 101,184 of CAMOHE010051599.1, forward strand.
CCTTTCTAAATCATTTTTTTTTTAAAAAAAAAAGCGTTTGTTTGAGCTTTTCAATGATAACATTATTAGAAATTAGGAATCAATCACGCTCAGATACATCATCAGACTACCAGTCCAAAGCTCACACCTTACTAGATATTGTCGGCGTCGCGATGTGTACATACACTCAAAGTCCTCATTTGATTATTCAAGATTGCTTTTTCACTTTTTTTTTTTTTTTGGGTCACAACAAGAATTTTAATCCATATTCATTCCCTGAGCCATAAGTTGTCTATGGGCCATAACATATATAACCTCCAGATACAATGGATGAATAGTACTCTTATAAGTAGAACAATATTAAAAGTGTTTGAGAATCAAATTACAACATTAAATTTCAAATTGTTGTAATATAAATTTCATACGTTATAGTATAATGTTTCACATGTTATGTTCTAATTTGATTCTACTCTCAATTAGAAAAATTAAGAGCCATTAAATATCTTTCACATGTTTTTTTAATACTAGGGCGTAGAGTTTACGAATGACACAAGTCAATCAAAGAAATATCAATATCCTCTCTAGTCCATCTCCCTAATCCTTTCTCATTGGAGGAAGAAAAAGAGAATTTTCAAATTAGCAATCAGTAGTAGACAAAAAATAAACGCCTAGAAGACAATATTATGACTTAGTGAAGAAAAATATCCCTTCTTCATTTCTCTTTTAAGAAAATCTTAGTTTAAATTTATTTCGCTGGAAAGTTTTCTTTCATATAATTTTAGATTTTAAGGTATAACGAACTACAAATTTGAATGAAATATACATATAAAATTGAAAGAAAAATAAACCGTCTAACCTCAACTATATGTAGCTTCATCTTGATCCTGCATAGTTTTGCATATATGTGGTCATATAACTACATATATGAAATTTTATATTTCAAAAGAACATAAATTTACGTACGTACGTGGAATGGTAAGTTAGTAAACATTTTTTATCGCTTGTTTGGCATTAGTGAGTTCTTACCAACTTTTCAGTTAAGAATAGTGCAAAACTCTCATATACTATAGTAAAAGTAAAAAGCTGCACAATATAGAGCTTTCACATGCTACAGTGTTTGCAGTTTTAATCAATAGTTCTAACCACCATTGCAAAATTGAACTATAGATACTAAAGTTTATAGTTTAAATGATAGTTTTGAATTGTCATTTGGTTCGTAAAGATTTAAAACAAAAATAACACATCACATAAAGTTTAAAACGAGAACTGATGTTTAGAAAACTATGATTTATGAAAGAGAAACGAGAATGAGAATAATTTTTACTGTAGAAAATAATTCAAACCATATAAACTTGAGGGGAACCAAGTTTAAATTTTAAGGAGCCTTCATGATATACACTGGTTTTAGTTATTACTCCACTAAATATCAACTTAAATCACCTTGAACAGTTTTGATCATGCGTATGAAATGGTCTATATTTCTTTCGTAATCAATTTGGGCACCACAACGTCTTATAATTAGACAAATAAACAGGAAACATGATTATTTGTACGTTTTACTTACTTGAGAATCAATAATAAGATTTCTATTTCGATATTTTTTCGGTTCTTAAGTCCAATCAAACAAGTTCTGTTTGTTGTTTGTGGTTTAATTATTTATCGGCACGAAGAGGAACATTACATATGTAAGCAATATTTACGTAGATTGCCTTTAATTTAGTTCACATCGTTAGCCTTGTTTTCAGCCGATATTTTTGAGGGTTGTCTTTGTTGGGCTTTCTTTCATATGTATATAAATATAAATAGCCTGCTTGATATTAGTTGGTTTTAATTAATTTTAAGTTAAAAATAGTGTAAAATTATCACATGTTATAATAAAAGTAAAAAAATTACTACAGTATAAAGCTCTCACATGCTATAATGTTTACAGTTCTAACCATTATACCAAACACCCTAAAAATAAACCCTTTTACACAAGAGGTGATAAGCTAGACCATTTGAGAAATTAATTTATTCTAAAAAGTTTGAGTTAGTACTGTAACAATTTAAATGTTATACATGAAGAAAAACTTTGCAGCAAAATAAATTTAAACTAAGAATTTTTTAAAAGAGAAATGAAGAAAGGATATTTTTCCTCACTAAGTCACAATATTGTTTTCTAGGCGTTTATTTTTCCTCTACTACTGAATGCTAATTTGAAAATTCTCTTTTTCTTCCTCCAATG
>CAMOHE010051599.1:103922-142535 GCA_946598075.1 Artocarpus hirsutus
ACTTAGTGAAGAAAAATATCCCTTCTTCATTTCTCTTTTAAGAAAATCTTAGTTTAAATTTATTTCGCTGGAAAGTTTTCCTTCATATAATTTTAGATTTTAAGGTATAACGAACTACAAATTTGAATGAAATATACATATAAAATTGAAAGAAAAATAAACCCTCTAACCTCAACTATATGTAGCTTCATCTTGATCCTGCATAGTTTTGCATATATGTGGTCATATAACTACATATATGAAATTTTATATTTCAAAAGAACATAAATTTACGTACGTACGTGGAATGGTAAGTTAGTAACCATTTTTTATCGCTTGTTTGGCATTAGTCAGTTCTTACCAACTTTTCAGTTGAGAATAGTATAAAGCTCTCATATACTACAGTAAAAGTAAAAAAACTGCACAGTATAAAGCTTTCACATGCTACAGTGTTTACAGTTTTAATCAATGATTCTAACCACCATTGTAAAATTGAACTATAGATACTAAAGTTTATAGTTTAAACGATAGTTTTGAATTGTCATTTGGTTCGTAAAGATTTAAAACAAAAATAAAACATCACATCAAGTTTAAAACGAGAACTGATTGTTTAGAAAACTATGATTTATGAAAGAAAAACGAAAATGAGAATAATTTTTACTGTAAAAAATGATTCAAACCATATAAACTTGAGGGGAACCAAGTTTAAATTGTAAGGAGCCTTCATGATATACACTGGTTTTAGTTATTACTCCACTAAATATCAACTTAAATCACCTTGAACAGTTTTGATCATGCGTATGAAATGGTCTATATTTCTTTCGTAATCAATTTGGGCACCACAACGTCTTATAATTAGACAAATAAACAGGAAACATGATTATTTGTACGTTTTACTTACTTGAGAATCAATAATAAGATTTCCATTTCGATATTTTTTCGGTTCTTAAGTCCAATCAAACAAGTTCTGTTTGTTGTTTGTGGTTTAATTATTTGTCGGCACGAAGAGGAACATTACATATGTAAGCAATATTTACGTAGATTGCCTTTAATTTAGTTCACATCGTTAGGCTTGTTTTCTGGCGGCCGATATTTTTGAGGGTTGTCTTTGTTGGGCTTTCTTTCATATGTATATAAATATAAGTAGCCTGCATGATATTAGTTGGTTTTAATTAATTTTTTAGTTAAAAATAATGTAAAACTATCACATGTTATAATAAAAGTAAAAAAATTGCTACAGTATAAAGCTCTTACATGTTATAATATTTACAGTTTTAACCACTATACCAAACACCCTAAGAATAAACCCTTTTACACAAGAGGTGATAAGCTAGACCATTTGAGAAATTAATTTATTCTAAAAAGTTTGAGTTAGTACTGTAACAATTTAAATTTTATACATGAAGAAAAACTTTGCAGCAAAATAAATTTAAACTAAGAATTTATTAAAAGAGAAATGAAGAAAGGATATTTTTCCTCACTAAGTCACAATATTGTTTTCTAGGCGTTTATTTTTCGTCTACTACTGAATGCTAATTTGAAAATTCTCTTTTTCTTCCTCCAATGAGAAAGGATTATGGGAGATGGATTGGAGAGGATATTGACAGTTCTTTGACTGACTCCTGTCACTTACAAATTCTATGTCCTTGTATTTAAAGAAACATGTGAAAGAAATGACTTAGTGGCATTAATTTTTCTAATTGAGAGTATAACCAAGTTAAAACTTAAGTATAACCAAGTTAAAACTTAACATATGAAAGTTTTTTTTTCAAAGCATATATAAAAGATTTATATTATAATATATAAGATTTATACTATAATAGTTTAAACTTTAGTGTTTTAATTTAATTCTCAAACATTTTTAATATTGTTCTACTTATAGAAGTAGTATTCATCCATTTTATCTGGAAGCTATATATGTTATGGCCCAAAGACAACTTATAGCTCGGGGTATGAATAGCTGTCAGTCGGATTACAATTCTTGTTGCGACCCAAAAAAAGAAAAGGTCAAAAGGTAATCTTGAATAGGCAAATGAGGACTTTGAGTATATGTACACATGCCGACACCGACAATACCTAGCAAGGACTTTGAGGACTTTGACATTTCTTTGATTGACTCGTGTCACTTATAATTTCTATGTCCATGTATTTAAAGAAACATGTGAAAGAACTGACTTAGTGGCATAAATTTTTCTAATTAAGAGTATAACCAAGTTAGAACTTAACATATCAACTTTTTTTTTAAAAAGAGATATATAAAAATTTTACACTATAATATATAAGATTTATATTATAATAATTTAAACTTTAATATTATAATTTAGTTCTCAAACATTTTTAATATTGTTCTTCTTATAAAAAATACTGTTCATCCATTGTATCTAGAAGCTATATATGTTTTGGCCCAAATACAACTTATAGCTCCGAGTATGAATAGTTCTCAGTCGGATTATAATTCTTGTTGAGATTAAAAAAAAAAAAAAAAAGTAAAAAAGCAATCCTGAATAGTCAAATGAGGACTTTAAGTATACGTACACATTCCGACACCGAATCAAGAAGGTTATTTTTCTTAATGAATGCTTACATCAGTAATTAAAACAAACTGAAGAAAAAAAAAAAAAAAAACACTTCATAAGAGGGTCAAATTAAGCTAATAAAAGTAAACACTCGTACACACTACAACAGAAATCAAGATTTTCTCAACCTTTGACTAAGATAATAAATATATGCATGCTAATAGTAATCAAGATTTTTCTCAACCTTTGACTAAGATAATAAATATATGATTTTTCTCAACCTTTGACTAAGATAATAAATATATGCATGCTAATAGTAATCAAGATTTTTCTCAACCTTTGACTAAGATAATAAATATATGATTTTTCTCAACCTTTGACTAAGATAATAAATATATGCATGCTAATAGTAATCAAGATTTTTCTCAACCTTTGACTAAGATAATAAATATATGATTTTTCTCAACCTTTGACTCAGATAATAAATATATGATTTTTCTCAACCTTTGACTAAGATGATAAATATATGCATGCTAATGGTAATCAAGATTTTTCTCAACCTTCGACTAAGATAATAAATATATGCATGCTAATTGCATTTTAAAACTTTAGGAGATCAATTTTCTCTATAAACTAATTAGAACTTGCTGAAATAACTACAATGTGGCTACATAAATTTTTAACATTATGTCATAATGTGGAAAAATGAAACATTTATATTAGTAACCTGCCAACTATATAATCAACTACGGCAACTTGAACGGACCGTTAGATATGGTCTTTGACTGAGGAATATTACTAGCAGCATCATGTAACATAGTATATATATATGTGGACAGACTAGTACTTTCTAAGTGATTTTAAGGCAAACACAAAAAGCAACTCCTACAATATTTTTGTCATAAATACAGTAGTTTTCTGTCTTTTGAGAAGCATGGCTGGATCTGTGGGTGAAACTGTCTGCGTGACTGGCGCTGCCGGTTTTATCGGGTCATGGCTCGTCATGAGGCTCCTAGAGCGCGGTTACACGGTCCGAGCCACTGTGCGGGACCCTGGTATGGTTTCTTCCCAAGTTAGGACTCCTCATTCATATTATAACATATAATCTTTCATTTGTTATTTCATATTACATATTACATGCATATAAAAAATTGTTCTGATTTTTGGATTAATTTCTTTTGTGTATTATTAATAAATAAATAAATTAACAGCGAACATGGACAAGGTGAAGCATTTGCTAGAATTGCCTAAGGCGGAGACTCATCTAACACTGTGGAAGGCTGACCTTGCAGTAAAGGGAAGCTTTAATGAAGCTATTAGGGGATGCACTGGAGTGTTCCACGTGGCCACACCCATGGATTTCTTGTCCAAAGACCCCGAGGTCTACATAATATATAATTTGTAGTCTCAAATTAAATGATAATTTGATTAACGCCCAATACCAGTTTTTTTATATATTTATGCATGTAACGAATTTAACGGTGATGATCAGTACTAATCACAAACTCACGTATGCATGCGCGCATATATGGACTTTTCTTTTCTTTTTTTTTTTTTTTTTGGGTATAGAATGAAGTAATAAAACCAGCAGTAGCAGGGATGTTGGACATTATGAAATCATGCCTTGATGCAGGCGTTAAGAGACTAGTTTTCACTTCGTCCGCAGGAGCTGTCGCTACTGAGCGCCGGAGAAAGCCAGTCTACAATGAAACCTGCTGGTCTGACGTTGAATTTTGTCGGACGGAAAAGATGACTGGATGGGTACATTTTTTTTTCATTTTTCTTTTTAGAAAATTTTTCTCATAAAGTTAAAATCCAAATGCTTATAAAAAAAGTAGACCTTAGAGGGTGTTTCGGAAGATGGTGGAAACTAATAGTTAAAACTACTTTTACGAGCTTTATATTATAACAATTTTTTTTATTATTACTGTAGCATGTGAGAGCTTTACATTGTTCAGAGCTTTACATTGTTCATAACTGAGTTTATGGATAGCCGCTTAATCTTACTTATTAAGACTCATCCTTTAATGAGTAGTAGGGTTTTGACCCTATGATTTATTGAAGAGTGCTCTTCTTTTTACCTTCCAATCGAACGTCTACGTCATTTTGTTGATCAACGTGTGCCATTAGATGTGTATTTATACTCGTTATTCTTCGTTATTACCACCTCTATAATTTTTAAATGAGCTTTAAAATTCGCATGTTTGGGTTAGCACATGCCCAAAAGGAAAAAAATAATAAAATAAATTATATTATTTTTAATGATATTTTTAATAACAGGTTAATTACATAATTATACCTTCTATTTTAAACTATATCTCAATTTGTCTCTTTATTTTTAGAAACTACAAAGATATCCTTTAAAAATTAAAAAACTTGTTTTAATTTTATCCATATAAATAGAAAAAATTAGGCACAACAACGTAATTATCTTTAAATAGTTATGAAAAATATCTCATGAAAATAAAAACATAAAAAACTCCTTAAAAAACAAAAATCAAATTTTAAGAAAAAGTTCTTTAGTTTTATGATTTTTTAAATGTTAAAATATTTTTTAAAAAATTTCTCCAGAAGTAAAATATATTTTAAAAATAAACTCGGTCTAATTAAGGTATTTTTATTTTATCTTCATATTTTTTTGGTCCAAAAAGTCGCGATGTTTTAAATTAAAACAAGTTTTTTAAATTCAAAGGATACGTTTGTAGTTTCTTAAAACAAGAGGATAAATTGTGAAATAGTTAAAACTTGGAAGTATAGTTATGTAATTAACCCTTTTGACATTTTTGTTAGTTACTATGTATATTTTAATCATTGTAATTCTTGAAATTACGTCCCTTACCTTCTAAATGGGTCATGTGTGCCACATGTGATCATTTTTCATCTTCATTTTGAAGAATTTTAGTCATTAGAGACTTAATTTTCACACTTAGCTAAGTCTAGAGACTCAATTATCACACTTAACTAAGTTTAGAGACTCAATTGTCAAAAAAAAAAGTTCAAGAACCACATTAAAAAAAACCCTAAAATTTAGAGGGTAAATGTGCCAAAAACCCTTTTCATTAATATACAACTCATACGAACATAACATCTGCTTTGCTTATCATGATCTTGACCTTAAGTAAGCAAGCTCAATATTAATCGCTTTTAAACTCCTGGTTTAGATGTATTTTGTCTCCAAGACTCTGGCTGAGCAGGCTGCATGGACATTCGCAAAAGAACATAACATGGGTTTCATTACAACAATTCCAGTACTTGTTGTTGGCCCATTTATCATGCCAACTATGCCTCCTAGCAACATAACCGCACTTTCACTAATCACAGGTACATTCACCTTTTTTTTTTTTTTAAGCAACATAGACTACGAGCTAGGGACACTGATAGCACTTGACACACGCTAATAAAAAATGGTCGTTCTTAAGGTCTGTTTTTATTACTTGTAGTGTTTGGAATTATAAATTTTTTTTATTTTTCTTACTTTTTTTGCTCTCAAACTGCCAATTAATAAATATATATTGCTAGTTCTAGTCGAATCATTCTAATATTATTTCTTTCTTGGAATAATTTACAACCAGGAAATGAAGCTCATTATTCGATCATAAAGCAAGCACAATACGTTCATTTGGATGACCTTTGCAATGCTCATATCTTCCTATACGAAAACCCAAAGGCTGAGGGCCGCTACATTGTTTCTTCGCATGATGCTACAATATATGATCTTGCTAAGTTGCTCAAAGAAAAGTACCCCGAGTATAATATTCCCACAAAGTAAGCCCCTTTTATTGATAAAAGATGCCAAGTAGTTCATTCAAAACTTTGACGCTATTATCTAACAAGAAAAATTATATTCACCGTGAGTCGGGATGACTCAAAATTAGGGTAAATTCTAAGTCATCTTGACTTGGGATGAATAGAGGCACCCATCTAATGAATGTGATATTAAATTCAGCTTCCACAATATTAAAAGAGAAATGGTTATTGCACTTTCTATAGCCCTTGGGAAAAAAGTACAAAACAAAGAGAGAATTTCATGCAACCAATAAATATGTTCTAACCCAATTAATGTAACAATAAATTATCTAAATGGGGTCACTAGACTTTAAGATATTTTGTCATATCGATTCCTTGAAAAGTAGTGACAGTACATATATAACTTTAATGTTTGGCTGTCTTGTAACATTCTAAGTTAACTCACATTCTTTCCTTTCGACCCTTTGATAATGATATAAAAAAATAATCTAAAAAGCTAATAATAAGTAATTTTATGACCAGGTTCAAAGACATAGACGAGAACATACCAAATATTCATTTCTCTTCGAAGAAGCTGATGGACTTGGGCTTCCAATACAAGTACGGATTGGAGGAGATGTTCGAGGGAGCGGTTGAGACATGCCGTGCAAAGGGGTTGATTCCCCTTGCAAATTTGGAGACGAAATCCTGACTGCAAGCCCAAAACCAAGCCCAATGGGTCAACCAACGGATCATCCCTTTTGCGTTGTGTGGAGATTATTCTAATATAAATGCTTCCGGATTTCTAAAAATAAAAATATGGTTTTGTAGGTTCTAATAAATGCTTCGGGATTGTTGTTAAAAAGAAAAACACAAATCTAAATTTGTCAGTGAAACCCAAAGCACAACAGTGGGTGCTTGTTTGTACTTCTAAGGCGCATTTGTTTTAAATTAAAGAAGAGGAACTAGGAGTGACTCTCTTACATATCATATTGGAAATGTGTTTGCTTATAAAATTATTAAGGATTATTTTTTCATTTGTCTCTTGAAATATATCTTTTATATTACTTTGTCCTTTGATTTTAAAAATATATTACTTAATCCCCTCAAACTTTGTTCTGTTATTAAACTTCTTTATTTTATCTAACTTCATTAGTTTTTGGACCTTTTTTTGCTAAATTTTTTTATTTTTTCTTCCAAGTTATGTAACTTACGTTATTTTGCTCCCCAACTTTCAAAATGTGTCACTATTAGGGTGTTTAAAATAGTGATTGAAACCATATAGTTGAAACTACACGCTATAGCACGTAAAAGTTTACTCTATGACAATCTTTAATTTTACAAACAGTATGTAAGAGCTTTATAATGTTTCAATTTAAACTAAGTTGCTAGAACCACTCTCCCAAACAAAGCATACGTCCCCTAAATTTTTTTTAGCAAATAATCTCCTTTTGTTTAATTTTGCTCGGCTCTTCTAACTTTGAGGAAAAAAAACCCAAACATAAAAAAAAGTTTAGAGGGAAAAATATATTAAGGAAAAAAGAGTTCAAGGAAAAAGTATTATTGTTTGCAATAGGCCATTCAAACCATATAAAAAAACTTAACGAGAAAAAAACCCACAAAATTTCTTAAAAGAATAAAGCTTTTGAATTTTTTTTAAGAACACTTTATTTTAATTTCTTATAAAGGATCCCCTATTGAATTTTCTTTGTATTTGTATTTGAATAACATGTTATAAAAATATTCATATGCAAGTTGCGGGCATATGGATTGCTTTGACGTAAAGGTCTTGTAAAGTTAGAAGAGAAACAAATTAATTATTAGCCAAACAGAATTTGATGAAATGAGACAATTTACTAATAAAAAATAAAGAGACAAATTAACACATTTTGAAAGTTATGGGGTAAAATAACATAAGTGACGTAGTTTGGGAGAAAATATAAAAATTTTATGCAAAAAAAATCTAAAAACCAACAAAGTTGGATGGAATAAGGATACTTGCTAACAGAACAAAGTTTGAAGAGATCAAATTGTGGTTTTAAAAGTTAGAGGCAAAGTGACATAATTCAGAAGGCAACTAATTCTAAAATTACTAACAATGGTCCTACATAATATAAAGAATTAGAAGAAAAATATTAATTTTTACTCTATTTCAACACTGGCTAAATGTCAAATTTACTTATAAACTCTTAAAAAGTTTAATGTTATAAACAAATAATTATTTCATTAAGGAAAATTTATTAATTATCTTATTTCCTATCAATAAGAATTATTGCTTTAGACATTGGATTAATTTTTTAACAATCTAATTTGTGAGTGAATCATATTAAAAATTTAGAACGCATAAAATATAATTGTTTGCAATCATAAATCAAATTGGTAAAATATTAATCCAATGGCTAAACAACAATGCCTAACAATATATATATATATATATGTGTGTGTGTGTGTGTATAGTTTTAATAGTTATATTTTCAATTGGTATTGTTATTATTAAATGTTTAATATAAATCTAAAAATTGTAACAAATAAATGATTGATCAAAAAAATTTATGATAATTAATAAAATTAAATTATTATCACGTTATAATATTAATTGTTAATTAAGGGGGTGTTTGGTAAAGTGGTAGGAACTGCGGTTCCTACCACAAAATCAGTTATAAATTGTAAAAAGTTCTCACATGCTACAGTAACAATTAAAAAATTACTACAGTATAAAAGTTTTCATATGCTACAGTAAAAATAATTTTCACCACTGGTTTCCATCGTCTTTCAAACATCTTATAAATATACGTTTATTAAAAATATATCTATTAGAAATATAAACATTAAAAATAAATATATATAAACGCGATTTCAAGAAAAGATATCCAGGAAAACTCTTTGTTTAGGCTTTTCAGTGACGTATTTGACGTTAGGAATGATTACGTTCAGATAAATCATAAAAAAGCTCACACCTCACCAAATATTGTTGACGTTGCAACGCGTAGTTTTAGTCAAAGTTCTCATTTGAGTAACCAGGATTACTTTGTTATATTTACAGAAATTTGCCACCACCGACTGACGTGACAACAATCAATCAGATTGGCTCCGAGCTATATAGGTTGCCTTGGGGCCATGACTTGCGTAACTTCCAGATGCAATTAATAAATAGGTACACTAGACGTAGACCATGACCAGAAAACAAATCCAATCAACTCATTTCTTTGACTTTGTGTACCTTTTGATTTTCGTGTTTCTTATTGATACAAGTTAGGCCGGAATCTTAAAATATATTAAAAAATTTGAGCAAATCTTTATGCTATTTTATGAGTGTTTTTGATGTAATACTAAATTTTTGTATTTGAATATAAAAAAAACTCTTTACAATAGTTTTTTTATTACATTTGTTATATACTAAACTTATTGATTAATTTACCACCAGAATAATATACAACAAATTTGATATTTAATTGTTATTGATAAATACATTAACTTTTTTGTAATCATTTCAACATTGATATAATTTTTAAATTATTTTACCCCATGTTGATTCCTACTACAAACTCAGTTATTAACAGTATAAAGCTCTCACATGCTACTGTAAAAGTTGTTCCAATCACTGGTTCCCACCACCCTTCTAAACACCCTTTTAATATTAAAACTTTACTTTTATAAATTATAAGATTAATAAAATAGCAGGTCAAATATAACATGTTTACATTTTTAATAGCATATATAACATTAATATCGACATGAGTACTGGAAATGGCGTAGCAGGGGGGCCTCCAAAATTTTCAGATCTAAATTCCAAGTAATTAAAGCAAAGTTTACCCAATTCCAAGTAATTAATATATATGTTGTCGTTATAAAGAATGCGGATAAATGATTTCTCACGTGTAATAATGCAGTGAATTATTTTCTCAGTTTTGTGTGCCCAAGATTGCAAAAGTCTTCGAGAAAACATTAATTCCTAGGCCTTCATACAATTATCTATTTTTTTCCAGTCATGAATTATGTTAGTTGGACCAAGTTTTGTTGAATTAAGTTCCACGCAACTAAACGCTAATAAATATTTTATATTCCGTTTTATAGTTTTTTAAAATGGTGAAAATGGTTTTATTTTTTAAAATAAGAATTTTTTAAGAACTGTATTGAGAGTATTTTTAAAATTTTTGTTTCAAAAAGTACGGATAAACATTTTCAAAAAACTCTCAAAATAATACCAAAAGGGAATGCTTTGAACCCGCATCATAAGTAGCATAGTCATGTCAAAAGGTAAAATATGATTTTATCATCAATACTCTATATCAACCTTTGCGTGGAAATTCTTTACAATAACTCAAAAAAATAACAAGAACTATTACCGTAAGAATTGTATTTTTGTTCTACCGAAAAGTATAATTATTTTTAACTGTTAGATTGATTTTTTAATAGTTTGATCTATGATTGTTTACTTTAAAAATTTATAGCACCCAATACACAAATGTTTTCAGTAGAAAATTAGACCCTTGATAGCCTAATGATTAGAACAATATACTTACTGCTAACAAAAGTACAGTTCATTTCACAAATTTTGTACATACTTAAACTAGGAAACGAAGCTCACCATTCGATCATACTTGAATGACATTTCTCTTCCAAAAAGCTGAGGTAGAGAATTTATTCCACTTACATTTTACAGAAAAAAGGACGCCCAACAAAAGACAAACCTGAAAACAATCCGCCAGAAAACAAGCCTAATAATGCGAACTATTAATTAGGAGCAATCAACACGTATATTGCTTATATTTGTAATAGTTCCTTGTGAATATTCAAGTTTTAATTTCGGAGTTTTATGACTTTTAACGCCGACTGTTTAAAATTAATAAAGATGCCTCTGAAATTTTTAAGATTGGGGATATTGATAAGTGTATCCAATAAGATTGATGTTATTTATAAGATTGGTTGACGAGAAAAAGCGAAAGGACGTAAAGATATGAAGGAATTAGAGTTTAGGAGCATTAGTCAGTAAAAACATTATAGCATAGTAAAATTTTATAATGTAGTATATTTTTATTTAATACCTTAGTAAAAAAAATTTTTTACATTATAGTAATTAAAAGTTTAAGGTGAGTTAAAAATGCACGGTGAGAATTTTGAGACCTTTGGCTATAACTACTTGGTAGGAGAAGGAAAAAAAAAGAATTAATTAGGTGAGAGATTTCAAATACTCCTTAGAAATAAAAAACTCAATTTTAATTTCTCTAAATACAACAATATAAGAGAAAACCTTTTTTATCTATTTTACTCACCTAGATTAAGATTATTTTCACATTTGCCCTCTACCTCTTCACTTTTAAAGTATACTACTTAATCTTATTAAATTTTGTTCCGTTAACAAGTATCCCCTTCCATCCAACCCTGTTAGTTTTTTGTACAGATTTTTACAGAATTATATTTCTCCTCAAACTACGTCACTTATGTTATTTTACTCTTGACTTTCAAAATGTATTACTATATCTCTTTAATCTTTTTAGCAAACAACCTTCTTGCATGTAATTCTATTTGGCTAGTAAATTAATTTGCTTTTCTTCTGACTTTACAAGACTTTAACGTCAAAGCAATCCATATACTTACAACTTGCATATAAATATTTTTTTCAACATGCCATTCAAATACAAATATACAAAAAAAAATTCAAGAGGGGTCCTTACAAGAAATTAAAATACTATGTTCTTTTTTTTTTTTTTGGAAAAAAACTTCAAGAGCTCTATTATTTTAAGGAATTTTTTGAGATTTTTTTTCTCCTTAAGCTCTTTTATGTGGTTGGCGTATTTCAAAAAATAATACTTTTTTCTTGAACTCTTTTTTCCTTAATCTTTTTTTTCCTCTTAAACTCTTTTTTTTATATTTGAGTGTTTCCCTCAAAATTAGAAGAAAAAACATTGACTTATAGAGCCGAACAAAATCGATAGAATGACGTTATTTGCTGACAAAAAAAAAAGATGTATAGTGACATATTTTGAAAGTTGGGGGACTAAATAACATAAGTATATAGTTGGGAGAAAAATATAAGAATATTCTGTAAAAAACTGTCTAAAAACTAACAGAGTTGGATGGAGGAAGAAATTTACTAACGGAACAAAGTTTGAGAGACTAAGTAGTATGTTTTAAAGGTCATGGACTAAAGTGACATAAGTGATATAATTTGAGGAGCAAATGTAAAAATAATCCCCTAAATTATGTGTTTCTTTCTTTCCTCGTTTACCAAATACAGCCTAAGTGATTGTTTAGTTGTACTCGAGGGGAACCCATCGTTGTTTTGGTAAGGGTGAAAAAAATGAGTAAATGGGTTGTGCTTGTTTTCAAAATTTTCAAAAAAAAAAAAAAAAACCTCAATTTTAATCTCTCCTAGTATAGAGGGATTAAATGATGGACAATCCATACCAAACACTTAGATTTTTCCCCATCTGGTGCATATTTTTGCTTCGTGCCTTTTCCCTCAAGTACAACTTTTCAAATGTTGCAACTTGCAAGTCACTACTGGGGGCATTTTCGAAGAGTTGGTGTTCAAATACATCACTTATTGAAAAAGATTTTGGGTCTCTAATATGTACTTGAAAATAATACCAACCAATAACTAGACAATTAATAAGTGGTACCCCATTTAATTTATACATCATTCAAATATATGATGCCTTTGTGTTGATATTGACTTTCACCCCTTTTAGTGGATAGAAATTTCTAAAAAAGAAGAAGAAAGTACTTCTAAAAAAGTATATTTAAAAGAGAAGCAAATTAAGAAAGGAAAAAAAAAAAAAACTTTGCCAAATGTTGACACCTCAAAAGCAGATAGATGGTGCTTTCTTTCCTCACTTGCAAACGATGAAGGGATGAGAATAAGGTTCGGCCACATACGACTGGCTGGTTCAAGCTCACCTAACACTTGGTATATTGTGGATGTCACGATTAATCTTGTTGCTTCATTAATATATTACTTCCATGTCAAGACTGTTTTGTTATACTTATCAGATTTTTTGAATTTTAGTGCGAATTAATGTATAACCATTAACTAACAAGTTAAAATTGACTTCCTTTTTTCCTTTATAGGTTGAGATTGATTTTCTACGAAATAAATAAGAATTAATGTTACAAATATTTCAATCACGGTGACATCATAAATGTTAGAAGCTTCTTTCAAATTTTCAACACACACACACACACACATATATATATATATGTACATGTATATGTATATGTTAAAAGAATTCAAAAATAATCGTTTACAGTTTTTAAAAGAAATATTTCTTTTTTTTGTCCTAGCTACAATAAATAAAAGTAGAAGAATTAATTAAGCAACTGCATGGTAAAATAATTCAAATAAAATCGCAGATTCTTCATTAATAGTAAGGATCGAAATTGCAATATTCACGTTGCAATAGTACTGGCTAACAAGGTACTAGACTTTGCAGAGACCAAAATTAAAGAGGAGATGAACTAAAAAAAAACCAAAAAAAGGGACCTTCCCCTGTTTGGTGGCAGGGGCGGATTTATTCAAGGCCCGCCCCCACTGATTTCTGTTTTTTTTTTTTAGATACATCTTTGGAATTTTTGTAATTTGTCCCTTATGCCCTCACTCAAAGTAAGAATTTTTAGCTATGCCCCACTCCATTTTACTTCACTCTCTAGATTTTTTTCCTTTTCATCAAACCTTTACTTTTCATTGGCTTAAGGAATCGGGTTGTTTGTCGTGTTGTTGCGGTCCACCGGTTGAATTTTATGTCAAGCCACATCGGGTAGGAGCAAGGCAAAAGCCATTTATGTCCTTTTTTTTTTTTCTGTCTTGCCGCTGCCCTAGGACTTAGGAAATTGGAGCTAAAAATGTCTTCTTTTTTTTCTTCGGGTAATAAATCTTAATATTGACAAATAAAGACAGTTTAATTGGTTATAAGTCTCTCTATCCTGACCATAGATTAAGAGTTTGAGTTACGCTTAACTCTACTTAAAAGTGATAATATTTCCTTTCTGTTTGTTTCAAAAAAAATCCTAACACTGATAATAGTTTTGGGAAGTATTTCTTATATACCTAAAGTGGTTTGTATGATAATTTTGAAATGTTGAACTGTTTACTAGACGTTTTAATGCAGAAGCTAACGGAAATTGGCATTTGAAAAAGTTATTTGTAGATTCAAATTGTGAGAGGTAGGATTCTATATTCCACTTTTTGGTAACCATGCTATTTAACTTTTAAGACCTTAGAATGTTTTTGAAATACATACTGGCCCCGTTTGTTTTGTTCTTAAAATTTTTAGAAATGTTTTCATACGTTTTTTGAGGTAAAAATTTTAAAAACACTCCCAGCATAATTCTAAAAAAATTCTTATTTTTCAAAACAAAAACATTTTCACCTATTTTAAGAATAGTACCAAACGGCCCTACTATTTTGCAGATATAATAACTTATGCTTATTTTAATTTATCATTTCTTTGGAAACAGAAAATTATGCCCTTTAAAACAAAAAGGAAAAAAGAGTTAAAAAATATGTTTGTATTCAAGAACCTAAAACTGCTATCTTTTTGTTTTGTTTTGGTAATTGTTGTGAATCCGATTAACGATAGCTTTTAGTCGTTTATATCGAGAGAGAAATTTTTGATTATATTAAAAATGAATCAATTATGCAATGTTTTCAAAAGATGAAAACTCGTTGTTACCTATTGTAACGTCCCGTGAGGTTTTTTTTTTTTTTTTTTTTTTTTGAGGTTGTTCAATGAGTTTTTTAATATGTATTTTGTAGCTCTCGAAAAATATTGTAATATATATTTTTCATGTTATTAACTTCTTGAAAAAAATTTATTATCCACCTCACATAATCAAAAGTTTAATTCCACCACTGTTTGATAGTATTGTTTTTAAAATAGATGAAAATAATTTTCTTTTTAAAAATGAAAATTGTTAGAGAATTTTTTTGAGAAAGTTTTTATAATTTGTGTCTTAAAAAAACATACAAAAACATATCAAAGATCCAAAAACATCATTGTATAGAAGGTGACCTTTAGGAGCAGCCAATTTTTTGGATTTTAGTTCATTTTAGTTTAGTTTTGTTGCTTTTTTTTTCAGTAACAAACTTAGGAGCAGCTAACTTTCAACTCCAATCACGTGGCTTGACCGACTGGGCAGCACGTTACTAGAAGGTGGAGTCCTGAACTAAACACAAACGTCCGCCTGCTGGCCCACGCGCGTTATGTATCAACTATGTACGGTTGTAAACTAGAGTATATAAACCCATGCATCCATGACTTCTAGCAAGGAGCCAATTGAGGCTAACATATCAAACAAGTGTTGTCAATTGCCAATTCCGCCTTTTGAAAAATTAGCAGCGATATGGGATCTGAGGGCGAGACTGTTTGCGTGACTGGAGCGTCAGGCTTTATCGGATCGTGGCTCGTCATGAAGCTCCTAGAGCGCGGTTACACTGTCCGAGCCACCCTGCGCGACCCTGGTCTCTCTGCTTCTTATATCAAAACTTGATATATACTTGACTTCTCAATTAATAGTTGATGCAATTGTTTGATAATTTTCTGATTAGTATTTATAATTTGTTTGCGTGTTATTAATTATGTTATAACAGCGAACGAGAAGAAGGTGAAGCATTTGCTGGAATTGCCAAAGGCAGAGACTCACCTGACGCTGTGGAAGGCTGACCTGGCTGACGAGGGCAGCTTCCATGAACCCATTAAAGGCTGCTCCGGAGTGTTCCATGTGGCCACACCCATGGATTTTGAGTCCAAAGACCCAGAGGTATTAATATATGCATGTATTTTGAGACTTTCACTTAGCCTTGTAATTAACAATTTACCTACTCATAATCCACTATATACTACTTAGTTGCTTGCTTAATCACCTTCAATTATTTATTCATAATAACTGTTTGTTGTGAATATCCATGGTAGATAAATTTTTAGACAATATATTTAAATATGATCCCGATCAGATGTATCATAAGAGATAGAAAGCTGTCATTTTTTGTTTTATCCACGCGCATGCTGTGTGGACATCAGCCATTGACTTTCGGGCTGGCATATAGCTTTTCATTCTTGCACATGGGACCCATTTCGTGGCTTCTTTTTTTGGATGGAAAAACACAATTACCTATTACATATATAAACATATAGGCTGTTTAGAGGTTGAAATTGTGGTAAAGTTTTTATATGTTATAGTATAAAATAAAAATATTTTATAATATAAATTTTTTATACGTTAATTGTACAATTTAAACTCTAGAGTTATACGTACGTAGCATAACTTAATACTTTAAGTTTTTACGATATGATATATATTTCTGTGATTACATATTCAAATAATTCTAGTATCAATTTTTTTAATCAATTGACGCAACAAATGTGTTTTTTATATTCATTAATAAGTGTTAATGAATCTATTAATAAAATATTTTAAGACAAATAACATCTAAGAGTTAACAAAAGTGGCTATTATTATATTTTTTTAATATGATTGTTTGGTTGGCAGAATGAAATAATTAAGCCAACAATAGCTGGAATGTTGGACATCATGAAAGCATGTCTTGAAGCAAAGGTGAAGAGACTAGTTTTCACTTCATCAGCAGGAACTGTTGACGTCGGCGCACAACGAAAGTCCTTGTACGACGAATCCTGCTGGAGCGACCTTGAATTTTGCCGGGCCGTAAAGATGACTGGATGGGTAATTACATATTTTATATTTTTACTACTCCCTTTATTAATCTTGCCAAATGTCCATTTTGGTCAAGATATGCTTGCATATGTTCGACAACCAAAAGAGAATGCATGCCACAATGTTGTCCAACAATTAGTACTCTATTCTCATAGTTTTTATGATAGGTTACCCTAACTAGTATGTCTGTTTTGTAACGTTAAATTTGGTCAAAATAAATATAAGCCGAAAGATCTAATAAATATCTAAACTTTTTAAATGATAATTTGGACCAACAAATCAAATTTTAATTTGCAGATGTATTTCGTCTCCAAGACTCTTGCTGAGCAAGAGGCATGGAAATTCGCAAAAGAGCACAACTTGGACTTCATTACTATTATTCCAACGCTTGTGATTGGCCCATTTCTCAGCCCCACCATGCCTCCAAGTCTCATCACAGGACTT
This sequence comes from Artocarpus hirsutus, assembly GCA_946598075.1. Taxonomy (NCBI): domain Eukaryota; kingdom Viridiplantae; phylum Streptophyta; class Magnoliopsida; order Rosales; family Moraceae; genus Artocarpus; species Artocarpus hirsutus. Next base: position 121,259 of record CAMOHE010051599.1, read on the forward strand.
TCACCGATCACCGGTACATGTTTACAATTTTTATAATATTATTATGTTCCCCAATATTTTTATAATTTCCATTTTTTTTAATCAAAACCATTCCTGAAATTTTTGTTGACACATTTTATAAACAGGAAATGAAGCTCATTATTTCATCCTAAAACAAGGACATTACGTTCATTTGGATGACCTTTGTGAAGCTCATATATTCTTGTACGAGCACCCTAAAGCCGAGGGTCGTTACATCGCAAATTCACATGATGCTACAATCTATGAGCTTGTTAAATTGCTCAAGGAAAAATACCCCCAGTACAATATTCCCACAAAGTAAGCCCCTTTAACAATATCGATTATTTAATTTTTGGAAATATATAAGCAGGAAAATCAACGTCATACTAATAGAAGATGAATCCTATAAATTATTTGCAGTGTTGGACGCTAATAGCACCGTTTTAGGTGTCGTAGAGCCAAAAGCAGAGACATTGTTTTTTTATACATAAAAAAGCTTTTAATGCAAAGCTAATTGAGCATTAACAATGTGATCAGGTTCGAAGGCTTTGAAGAGCACCTAGAAAATGTGGAATTCTCCTCGAGGAAGCTGAAGGAATTGGGTTTTGAGTACAAATACAGCTTGGAGGATATGTTTGTCGGGGCGGTTGAGACATGCCGTGAAAAGGGGTTGATTCCACTTGCGCATGAAACCAAGCCCGAAGACAAGCCCAATGGCGCTGCCTAAAATGAGAAGAACATGCCAATTGTCGTTTTTGGTCCCGATTATTTTAAAATAAAGATGCCATAGGAGACGTTCGGGTCTTCTTCTTCTTCCTTTTTTTTTTTTCCCTTCCTTTTTCTTTGGGGTGTTAAAAGATCGGGGTTCTCGATATATTACTTTTAGTTGATCGGTGTGACGAAAAATCAATCCTGTACTTTTGTTTAAGTTTACAATAATTGCCATTGATCACGAGTTGGTGGTTGATTCACTTTCATTGTTAATGTGACACAACGAGCATTTTTAATACATTAAAAATGTAATAATTTAAAAGAATATTGATTAATCTAATTTTTATTATAAATTTTATAAAAATAAAAAACTAGATTTTTAAGGGTAAAAATCATGCCGTAATCTTATACGAGAAAAGAACGATATGAAAATAAGCGAAAAAACTTAATTATTGCAAAATATATCACAACAAATATTAAAACAAAAATACAGTTTAAGAAAAAAACTGTATAATAATATGAAAAATTATATACTATTAGAATAATTCAGTGTAAGAAAGCACACTGATAAAGTTATGTAGTATAAAAATTATTGCAAAATGTATTACAACAAATATTAAAACAAAAATGCAGTTTAAGAAAAATACTGTATAATAATATGAAAAATTATATACTATTAGAATAATGCAGTGTAAGAAAGTACACCGATAAAATTATGTAATATAAAAATCACACTACAAAAGTAACACAGTGTAGGAATTTGACTGTTTAAGGTTAAACAGTACATAAATTGAGCTGTATAAATTAAAGCAGTATAGAAATAATACTGTTTGGTGAATATGGATGAATAAAGGATGCTGTAGCAGTGTAGAGAATATACCGACAGTATAAAAAAATACTGTCAGCATAGATTTAGACTATACAAAATTTGATAATATTGGAATTACATTATGTGATGGATGAAAATAAGTATGAGAGGTTGTGAGACCTTATGAATTTTATAAAAAGGAATACATATAGTATAGGAAAAATCTTGTCAGTATAAATTTAGACTGTGTAAAAAGTAACATGGGACCCACCTATGTGCCACCTTCGTGGTTGAAAACTTACCACCACGCCCCTTAAGTGGCCAAATCGAATCTTGCTAAATTACCCCAAATAAAGGCAAGTGATGACTAAGGGAGGTGAGTCATCAAATTTGGAATAAAAATCAAGCTTTATTCACTTATTTAAGGAACAAAAAATGTTCCATTTTGATTCTCCAAAAACCGTCCCTTCAATTCTCTCTCAAATTTTGATGATTTTTAAGCCTCAAAACTATGTGTTGAAGCAAGTTAAGTATTGAAGTTTAAGGATGAGCAAGTATGAAGGTAAAATTCTAACATTTTTCTAAGGGTTTTAGTGATTTTTCTTTAAAGTTATGGATGGGTTTTAATATAATTTCGTCATGGTTTATGACAAAGGAATCTATGCAAGTTTAATCTCACAAGTGGAGGATTAAAAGCTTGAAGGAATTCTTGGTAAGAATTCTAAAATCTTAGTTTTTGAAATTAAGTTAAAGTTTATGTTTTATTATGTATGCCAAGTGTTTGATGAAATATTTAAGCTATGACATGTAATATAGACATTATGGCATGATTGGTTTATGTTGCATTTGTTATGCAATAAGTTTTGCAGTACAAGTTATGATTTAAAAATGAGTTAGCATATGATGTGATTGCATTTGATATGCTCACTAAAGTTAAAAAGAATGTAAAATAAAGATAAAAGAAAATATCGTACCAGCCTCCTTGTTGTGAGTTATATAAGCAAAGTTAAAGTTGTGGCCTCTTTGATGTAAGGTACGTAAGTAAAGTTAAAGTTATGATCTCGGTATTCGATGATTTCAAGTTTTCCACAAGGGAAACATCATGTTTATGATCTCATGATTAATGATGTTGATGCGAGCACTAAAATTTATAAGATAAGAAAAGTTAAGGAACAAAGATAAAAGTTAAAGTAAGAAATAAATGTTCATAAGATACTCATCAATGAGCATAAATGGAATTATGCATTTTGATTTTGCTTGTATTCCTTGTTATGAAATGTTATGTGTTTTGTTTATGAAGAACATTTTGAGAAATGTTTTACAATAAATGTTCACGAAAAACATTTTTTTTTATGTTTACAAGGAAAGGTTTATGAAGAACGTTTTAAAGAAAAACATTTAAGCAATGTTTTATGAAAAACGTTTTAAGAGAAAGGTTTTTATGATAATAGCTTATAAAGCATGTTTTATGATTTGTGAGATTATGTTTGAACTTACTGAGCGAAAGCTCATTAAAAGTTTCTTCGTGCTGTATATACTCCTATGGATGACCATTAGGACCTATTTGAAAAGCTTGGTGCTGCCGAAGACAGATGCATAGATTTTGATGTGGATACCACTACAGTATGCTTCCACTAGTCTAAGAAAAGGTTTTCCACTATTTGATATAGTGTTTTCAAAGTTTTAAAAATATTAAGGTTTTATGAAATGTTTTCAAAGTTTAAGATATATTTTACGAAATACTTTATGTAACTATAAAGTTAAGTTTTAAGTTATGATTTAGTTAAAGCTCCTTATCAAGTTTTAAGAAAAGCTTTAAAATGGTTTTAAAGTTAAGTGCTCGGTAATGGCTCAACTTAAATTGCGGCAGAAGTCGCAATGGCTTTTAAGAATATTTTAAAGGATGTAAAGGAAAAAAAAAATTCCTATAATTTTTTACTAAGTAATAAGGTTAATGTTTAAGAAATGATGTTTAAAAAAAGTTAAGTGACTGTCTGAAAAGACGGGTCGCAACAGTTATGCCTTCTTAAAATGGGGTTCCCATGATAAACAACAGTCTTTACTTGAAGAATGCATTGATATGAATGAAACATATATGAGAGCGTTTAAGAACTAAGTTTCAATTGATATAATATAAAACAAAAGTATGTTACTGTAACAACCGAAAAAAATCCAAAAAATTAATAAATGTGATTAATTAATGATTTTTTCAAAATTTCTTGGTTAAGTACTTAAAATGTTATAATAGTATATTAAAATAGTGGTTTTTAATGTGCTAAATTAAAAGTTTATAATTCATTAATTTCATGTATGAGCCATAGTAGTGGCAATTATAAAAATCTCAATTTAAAAGATTTAAACTGAGATTATGTGATAAAAGTGAAATTTCCCTACTTATCATGATTTTGTGGAAATTCCTATATGATATCAGTTCAGTAAGAGTACAGTTATGGTTACGGATCAAATTTGATCAATCTAATGTGACACAGCATTAGACTGTGTAGACCACAAATTTTTTATAAAATTGCAAAAAAAAAAAGAAAAAGGGACAAAAAAATCAAAATTCTCTCTTTCTGTACGCTCTTTCTCTCTCTACTTTCTCTCTCTACATTTTCTCTCTCTCCTCAAATCTCGTTTAAGATTTGGCCTCCGTTTTTGGCACCTCCCGCACCAATGGAAAGCTCTCGACGAGCTGAGTCCAACGAGATGCCGTGCTGCCCAAAAAGCCACCGGAGGAAGCCACACGGGCTGCTCAAAGTGGCGAAGAAACCCAAACTTTTTGAAGAGATATCTTTGCCGTCTGACATCCGATTGAAGTGATTCTTGTTCCTATACGACCACCGTGATGAGAGAAACAAAACCCACCCTTGATGGCAGCTTAACAACTGTCGAATTGCTTCACCCGTCTACCGCCATAGTCCGTTGCCACACCACGGTGGAACTCCACCTTGCCGGAGGAGGTGGCCGACACTGCCCCTCCTAATGGACTTAGAGGGCCAAGGCGAGCTAGAAGCCCCATCCAATTGCGCCTTCGCACCGCCACTCATTGAAGCTCAACACCGTCGCCGCCAACCAGCTATGGGGACTTCAGATTTGCCACTCTAAGCAACGTTGACCCAAATTGATTAGGGGAAAATATTCAGAGGAGGACGGGGAAGCTTTCCCCCACCTCAATTGCAGCAACCCATCAACGGTCGATAGAGTTCAAGGTCAACCACCGTCAACCACCTCAGGAGCCTCTGTTCTTGCTCCTCCCAGCCACATTCCTTCAAATTGGATGAGGGGAAATGCTCAGAGGAGGTTGGGTAGAAAAAGGCCTCAGCCAATTTCAGGTTTCCACTGCCGGAGAATCAAGATCGGAGTCTCCATTTTTTCCATCAATGTCAAGCTCCGACCTACTATGTTAGAGGCAAAATTAGGAAAAATTGACACTGCCATTGGACTCAGAAGAGTCAATTTAGGGGGGTAGGCCTGGGCCCAACTGCCAATGGAGTCCGGTTAATGTCGATCAAAGTCGGTCAACGGTGACTTTGGATTTTCGTGATTCGGACCTCCGATAGACTATCTGAGACCGCCTCCTGACTCACTTCAACGCTCTGAACGTGATGGTGACCTCCGTTTGAGCTAATTCCACTCCGGTGAAAATCGTTCGGTACCGACTATACGTAGATCGAGGTGATTTAAACTACAGCAATGGAGTCCAAATTGACATTCCCAGTAATGTATGATCTCCATGAAACATTCCTAGCCATTCATGGTCGTTCAATGAGAATTGTAGAGGATGCTTTGCATACTGTAGATACAGTGAGGTACAACTAGACCCGCTTAGCTCGGAGTCCAAGTAAGTAGGCATCTCACCTACAGCATGAACCGTTTTAAAATAAATTGTTGTAAATGCTTTCACAAAATTTTATGAAAATGCATGATTAGTGATTGTTACACCATTTCATGTGAGAATGGGTGTTATGTTACGATTTATTTTGTGATGTTATGTCATGATATGATATGCTATGATGATGTTATGATTAATGTGTGATTAATCTAATATTTAAATTTTATTGTTTAGTAGCTCTCAAGTTAAGTATGTTTACTATTTATGATTTACAAAATTGTGATGATATGTTGTGTTAAGTCATACTGCATTCACACAATAAGGCAAGTGAAAGTGATAAGAAGTAATGTACCAGCTTCCTTAATTGTGAGGTATTCAAAGTAAAATTAAAGTTGACCTCGGAGTTCGATGGTCTCAAGTCTTCCACAAAGAAAGCATCTCAAGTCTTCCACAAGGGAAGCATCATGTTATGTTTATGATATCATGATTAATGATGTTGGTACGAACACTAAAGTACGTACCAAGAAAGTTATAGAACAAAGATAAGAGTTAAAGAAAGAAGTGAATGATTATAGGATGTTCATAATTAAGCATAAAATAAGTTGATAAGACAGCATAAAATGTTCATGCATATTTTTATTAAAATGATTTTAATTGCATATTTTATTAAAATGATTTTTGATTATGTTTTGCGAGACTGATTTCCTACTTGCTGAGCGAAAGCTCATTTAAGTATGTTCATGCTGTAGGTAAGAAAACCTGTCAGTGACATTGATAGGCAGTGTGAGCGGCGGACGAATGATGGAGATGGGTATGGACATCGCCTACGCAATGTAATATTTTTGCATTATCAATTTACGAATTTATGCATGTTTTTGTTTTACGTTAACTATTTATGTAATATATTTTTATGTTTTCAAGGAAAGGTTTATGAAGGACGTTTTATGAAAAGCGTATTCAAAATGTTTAACAAAAAATGTTTTAAAAGAAAGAACTTTATGAATATGATTTATGAATTTATTAGTTAAAGTTTAGATGATTATGTTTTGAGAAATTATTATAATGGTTTTAAGGAAGTTTTAACAAGCATTTAATACGAATTTATTCTTTCATTTGATTTAAAATTATTTTGAAATAGTTTTATTTACATAAAGAAATGTTTTAAAGAAAGTGGTCTTTAAAATAATTATTCTTATATTCAAAGGAAATGTTTCGAGAAAATTATCATGTTCTAAGAAAAGCGATGTTGTGAAATATGTAAAGGATTAAGTTTTGAAAATTATGATTATAATTACGTTGTTACCACTTTTAAGAAATTAATGTTATTATGTCAAGGTTTCGAAAGTAAGTTATGGGAAATAGTCATTATTTTCTTTATGGAATTAAAGTCTTGATAAATGATTTTTATTCTTTTAAAGGTTATATGTTAAGAATCCATTTGAGGAAAAAAAAATTTATTTCTATAATTTCAGTACTTTATGTTAAAGTATGTTGAAAATTATGATTATGTTCAAGTTAAGTGACGGCCACGTAGGCTAGTCATCACAGTTACAATTTAAAGCTCTCACGTGCAATAATATTTAACTTATAACTTTAAGTTTCAATTTGATTCTTATAAACCTTTCATATGAGATAAAGGATTTCACTTGATAACCATCAACAATAGTTTTATATGGGTGGTATGAGTTGCAGGGCTAGAAAAAATTTTTTTAGTAAGGATACCAAGAAAAGAGATAAAGATAGTATTCAATTCATATGTTTCATAGTTAACACATTTTAATTATTACGTAAGAGTATAATTACAATTTTTCTTATAAAATGAAAACAAAATTAAATATTTTAAAATTTCAACGGGGACACGATTATAATATTTCATAAAGTAAAGAAATATAACTGATTTTATAAAAACAAAAAAAAAAAAATCTCAAAAGTTGAAAGAAATATGTGATCTCGTCCAACAAAGCGTAACTCTGCATTGGTAGTAAATGGCATGGCAATGAGAGATATATGTCAAGCTAATGAAGAAATGACAAAATGATGATTACGTTTATATTTGTGGCTATGTGATTATGCATGGTGTGATTGTGTCATGTATAATGATAATCTAAAGTACGACAAGCACGATGATTATATTTGGTGTTGACGGTGTTAGGTTTATGATCTTTTGTTTGTTGAACATTATAGGTAATTGTCTCTCTTTTGGTCAGTCTTGTGTCTGTTGCCTTTTGCATGTTTGAACTGCTAGAACCAGAGGGAGCAAAGAAGGAAGCGAACTTGCGCTTGACTCATAGTGTCTTTTGAAGAAAAAAGTGGCTCTAGCAAGTATTTTGAAGTAAATAATTTCTGCAGCTATTATTATTATTCTTCATTTGAGGGAACACAGACCCTACATATTATATATATATATATATATATATATGACGTATAATTATGGACAAAAATTTCTCCAATATTTCTAAAAGTTTTATTAAAAGTTTTGTAAGTTTAAGGTTTCAAAATATCTTTTAGGTGTGAAAGAATTTCTTTGATACTTGTCGAATTTTTTAAAAAAATCTAAGAGAAGTGATTTTTTTTTTACACCCAAAAGATGCGTTGTGACTTTAAAAATTATGAAGTTTTGATGAAAAATTTTAGAAATATAGAAGATATTTTTTGTCCAAAGACAAAAATATTGATAGTATAACAAATCAAGTACAAATATCGATCTTTTAGATGTTGTAGTGTGTTCGTTTTTTTACGAAGCCTTAATTTATATCAACATTTCAGTTTAAAACAATTAATCTTGATTTTTATAATTTTTACAATATTTTTGCCGTAATCTTGCTTTTTATAATTTTTGCAATATTTTTACATTTGAAATTATTTGAAAATTTTTTAAATTTAAAATACTAATAGTTTGATAGATATTAATATTTTAATCTTGTGTGTAATTGAGATAAAACAAAAACAACAAGCATGACGCCAGGTGAGGCATACAAACACAACACTTGTAGGGTGTTTAAAAGGATGATAGAAATCGTTGGTTAGAATTATTTTTTATTGTAGTATGTGAGAGTTTTACTTTGTAGTAATTTTTTTTTTATTGTTACTGTAACATATGAGAGCTTTAAATTATTCATAATAAGTTTATAATGAGAAATATGATTTCTACCATTCAGTCAAAAAAGCGGTCCCATTAAACCCAACCCATATAGATGGGGCCGACACCAGGTGGGAGACCCAGGTTAAACCCGATGCTCTATTGCTGCCAGGGGTAATCTCGTAAATCAAGAAACACCACGCGTAAGCAATACGTATAAGCGCCGCGAGGCCTAAAAATGGAAGCGTACACTTCTTGCAGTCTGTGTTTACTGTTCCGACCGGGAGCAAAAATGGCGGCGATTTCTTCCCAGTGTTCAATCCGCGCAGACAGGCTTTCTCTCTCCTCTCCGTTTTCCTCCTTCTCGGACCAGAGTCTCCTGCAATCGCCACTAAATTCCAGAAGATTATCCAGCATTTCATTGTCTTCTCGGGCGAAATCTCCAGCTCTCCGTCGACGAATCTCGTGCCAGACCTCCTCTGCTACCTCACTGTCATCATCCGTTAATGGAAAAGGTTAATGCTCGTTGTTGATCTTTACTTTCTTGTCTTACTATCGTAATGCTCTTCTTCGATGAAATATATGCGCATAGTTCGAAGTTATCCTCTCTGTGTGGATTAATTATCTTGAAATTAGGGTTTATGCATTTCGATTTTAGGAATTTTGTTAGGACACTCATGCTGCCTGCAATTTGTACTCTCGGTTGAAAAGTAGTACTTCGATCTGAATTAGGGTTTATTCCGCAATGTAGCCGTTTGGGCGAGTCTGTGAGTGTGTTAGATTAGCCGAAAGATGGTAAATTTAGAGTTCGTGAGTGGAAATGCGCGCTGACTGAGCTTTCTTTTAGTATATAACTGAATATAATCTGCTGTTACTTTCATGGTTCTGTTGCTATTGCGATCCTTTTTTTTTTGGCTGTGGAAGAAAGATTTTGTAAGCTAGGGACAATTATTATGCGGTATTTTCTTTGTCAAACATGCGTCGCCAGATCTTTGTTTCGAATTGACGGACCATTTTCATTGTCGTGTTTAATTTGGAATTCTAGGAGCTCACATAAGTAACTTTACTATTTGTACTAATGAGGCAAAGATTGACCTGTGAGATGATGTCTTTTGATTTTTTAAATTACAGCAAAGTCTGAGCCGAAAGATTTTCTGCACATAAGCGATTTTGATAAAGGCACAATTTTGAAGATTTTAGACCGAGCTGCTGAGGTTAAGGCAGTACTAAAATCAGGGGAGAGGACATATCTTCCATTTAAGGGCAAGACAATGGCTATGATCTTTGCAAAGCCCTCCATGAGAACGCGTGTTTCGTTTGAGACTGGATTTTTCTTGCTAGGAGGTCATGCTATATATTTAGGACCGGATGATATCCAGATGGGCAAGCGGGAGGAAACGCGTGACGTCGCCCGTGTCTTGTCTCGTTATAATGACATTATAATGGCCCGTGTCTTTGCTCATCAGGTACGCTGGTGAGTTTCTGATGTTCGTAATTAAGTCCACATGGCAGTTAAGTTTTGACAACAATTGTTTATAATACAAGTAGCAAATGAGAGTTCTGTACCTATTTTGTTGCAGGACATTTTGGATTTGGCCAAATATGCAACTGTACCTGTTGTCAATGGCCTGACAGACTATAACCATCCGTGCCAAATTATGGCTGATGCCCTCGCTATAATTGAACACGTTGGGGGGTTAGAAGGAACCAAGGTCGGCCTCTTATTCTGCAATTTTGACGCTGTCTTATGTTCTGTGTATGTATTGTGGTGGTATATTTAGATTTTAATTACTTTGCGATCTTTTGTGATTTAGGTTGTCTATGTTGGAGATGGGAACAATATTGTGCACTCTTGGCTGTTACTTGCATCCGTTATACCTTTTCACTTTGTTTGCGCTTGCCCAAAAGGTTTTGAACCTGACAAGAAAACAGTTGAGAAGGCACAACTGGCTGGTGTAGGCAAAATCGAGATTACAAATGATCCAAAGGAGGCTGTTAAAGGAGCTGATGTTGTGTATTCAGATGTATGGGCCAGCATGGGGCAAAAGGAAGAGGCTGCATATCGCCGTCAGGTTTTCCAAGGATTTCAGGTATGTACTCGCACATATTATGTTAGTTGCTTAGTGGCATAGCTTGGCTGCTGTGTTTCCAATACGAGAACTTAGTATGTTAATATCGTTTGTGGATTTTGGGTGACTGTACAGAGTTTTTATTAACAAGCATGCTTCCTTCTCAATTAAAAAAAAGATGATACAAGATTAAAAGTTAAGGTTAAACAGACAGGAACATAGAATTAAATGCAAAGATATCTCTAACATAATTATGCGCATATATGTATGTGCGCAAGCGCCATCACTCTATATAAGATTATTTGACTTCACTCGGAAATAAGGCACTTTAAAATGCACTTTGAAGTATTTTTACACTTGTTGAATGAATGACAATTGTATGTTTTGCGTGTTCTTGTTGCAGGTGGATGAAAATCTTATGAAGTTAGCGGGTCCGAAAGCTTGTTTCATGCATTGTTTACCGGCTGAAAGAGGAGTTGAAGTGACTGATGGAGTGATTGAGGCTCCAAATTCCATTGTCTTCCCACAAGCTGAGAATCGCATGCATGCACAAAATGCTATAATGCTTCATCTGCTTGGCGTGTAATTGCTTACTGCTTTACTACGGTAGAATTTAGAACGTTCTATCGAAGGTTCTGCATAATCACCATCTTAAAGTTCTGAACTCTAGTTCTATTTTCGGGTTCTGCAGTATGTAGAATTGTCTATGTTAGACGACGCACTTTTCTACTGTTTTGCACTGTTAATTTTGTTGTATTGAAAATCCTGACCCTTAAGTGCAAATTGACATCGAGAAGGATGCAGCAGGTCCTCAATTTTGATATTTACGTATGCAAAGTTTGTCTGGCATTTAAAAGTAAACGACGGTAATATTATAAACCACAATATTCTATGTCAACGTCGTCATTTCATCGCATTAACATGAAAAAAAAAGGGTAAATGAACGACAACAAAGTTAAAAACGACATTCGCTAGAAACGTGAACTCCACTTTTTTTGTTTTGTTTTTTTTCTTTTTAATTTATTTGAACGTATTTCCCTGTCTCACTTTGTTGGTAAGAACAAGGAGATAATATTACTAAAAAAGAAGCCTTAAAATATGCTTGAAAAAACGAAAGAGAAGGCAAGCGGGAGCGGCCACGAAATCGGAATACAGGCCATGAGCAAGAGCCGGAAGCAACAGAGACGTGGAAAACAGCATCAGTAATATTTAAAAAAAAAAGAATAAAAAAACCTGCAAATCGATGACCGAAGCAGGAAAATTACAAAAATAATGACAAGGAGATTAAGGGTCAAGTGATTAAGGGTTTGATGTGTGGGTTTAGAATGTTGTGGTTTAGAAATATATGGTTTAAATTGTGAGTTTTAAATTTTGTGGTTTAAACGGTGGTTTTGAATTGACATTTAGAAGAATGTAAAAGTTTAAAACGAGAATTGAATATTACATCAAGTTTAAAAGAAGAACTGGCATTTGAAAAATTATAATTTATGAAAGAAAAAGGAAAATAAAAATGGTTTTTATTACGAAAAATGGTTTAAACCATGTGAACTTGAACATGTGACAAAGTCTAGATTTTAATAGTTTTGGTTAGTTTAAATTTATACTAGTCCCATTTATTACTTTGATAATTGATAGTTTAAGCTACCTCCAAGGTTTGAATCACCCTAAACTTATGCACCAAACTTCACTTAACTCTCGTGGAAACACTACAAAAAGGTAGTAAACTAAAGTAACGATAAAGAGACAACAAAAACAGAATGTTGTATTAAATGTGTTTTGAAAACTCGTTGTAGTAAAGAGCAAGGTTTAAAAATATTTGTAGCCAATAACAGTGTGTAAAAAATTTACTTTTAATTTAACAAGTAAAAGATATTTTTACCTAGTAATTTTTTTATTTGTTTATTAACTATAAATATTTTCAAAATATCGTATTTTCAGATTTTTGATATTTTCCTCGTTAACAAGAACACAATAATAAAGAGCTAAAAGCCATGACAAGTTATGAAACGACAATAACCCCTCTAGACTGAGTCCTTGGAAAAACGACATCAAATAAGGGAACGACAGCAAACTGAAAAATCTTGTCTTGACAGAGGCCACAGTTTTTTTAATGGAAAAAAGGTGCGCAATTAGCGTAAGAGCAACGCCGAAACTGCGTATTCTATTGCAAAACGGCCATTGAAATACGCGTATTTTTAGCCGCGTTTTAAAAAACGCGTATCTTGCTAGTTGCAGTTCGTCGCGGGCCATCTATATATACAGGGCATAGTTCCAGTTCCAACAAGTTTCCCACTCTATTTGCTACTTCACTTCCCACTCTTTCGGAGATATATGGTGGCCAATTCTTCCTCGTTCAAGGTACGTCCTCGTTGTTTTCATTTTTCCGACTGATAGCTAGGGTTTCTACACCTTTTCTCTTTCAAATTGATGCTCAAGGGACGACCTTTTCCATTTCGTGTTTGAACTGTTAACGTTAAAGAAGGAAACCAAAAGAAATGTTGCGTCTTAAAACTTTAGGGCTTTTTTATTGTCATTTCTAGTTTTCGTATTGTTTTGGAGTGAAGACGGAGGTGAAAAGACGGCATTTTTACATTCGGACGCAGAAAATGTAAATGTTGATAATTTAAGCGGAGTATCCTGGTAAAATTTGGCGTTTATTTGGGCAATTGTTCAGATAATCTTGGGATCGTCTTCTATCGCACGTCGGAAAATATTGGCTGAAATGGGATACGATTTCACAATCATGGTAACTTTAGAATTGTCTGAAGAAAACATTTTGGTTTTGACTTCTTTTGATGGTTTTGAAACTGAAACATTTTTTTTTAGACTGCAGACATTGATGAGAAGAGAATCCGGAAGGAAAATTTAGAAGATTTGGTTATGGCTCTTGCTGAAGCCAAGGTCAGGCTCAAATTCTATTAGTTTTTGGTTGATATGTACGGCTTTATTAGTGAATTTACATTTTCTTGGTCCTTTTTTTCTTTATTTCCTCAAAATGACTGATATTTGCGCTAAGTAGGTTATAGAGTTCACATTTTTTGGGTTGATTGCATGTTAATATTGCCAGGCTGACGCCATTGTATCAAAAATTCGATCTTTGGATAATGCAAAGAAGGATGATGATGATCCCACAATATTAATTGCAGCGGATACAGTATGTCTTTTATTTGCTACTTCAGACGTGCATCCCTTGCCCATGTTTTTTAAATGTGCAAAAGATGCTTCCCTATTTGGCAACAAGGGATGTCAAAATATGGTATCACCCTAGGTCCACTTATGAATGGAGGATACATTTCATTTTAACGAAAAAAGAAATTTTTTTTTCTTTTGTCTTTTGAAATACTCTGCTCCTTCTCCAAAATTTAATTTCTCTATGTCAGTGGTTTGTATATGCTTTTTTTTATAAGCATAGACCAGTTCATCTAGCCTTTCACTTGCTCCATGTTGGATATATTGACTGTTGATTGGAACTGTTCTTCCGTTTTCATATTTAACATGGTTGGTAATGAGCACTACTAGTTTCTGGTTGTGGTGGAATTGTTGTGACTGGGTACTTATCTGATGGAAACTTCTTCCCAGGCAGAAGCCATCCGTCAAAGGCTCCCCATTGTTGACTTTATAAAGGATGCTGACCCAACACTATTAATTACCTCAGATCAAGTATTAAATCAAAGCTCTCATGATATCTGTTCTCATAGTTAGTGATGTGCTGTGTGCGTTCACTTTGTGGGAAACCCATAAAACTATGGTATTGGACATGTTTGATTCCTACTCACTTTAACTTTGAATGATGTAGTAAACTGTGTAAACACTTTAAAAAACACCAAAACACTGCTTTGCGAGACTTATCCTCATGTTTCCTATTTTTAGTCACACATGTAGTGACATAAACGGAAGGAAATAATTCACTCTTGGCATTCTATAGTGATTACATCTCTGCTCATAGTTTGTTTTTCCACCTATGTGCTACCCCTATTACCATCGATTTTTTTTTTTTTTTTTTGACATCATTTCACATGAGAAAAGTGTAAACCGTAAAGTTATCTTTGGTACCCCCATATTGACGCTTTGAGCAAAGTATCTGTTTTGTGAGGACTGCTGATTATTCAGTGAAATTTCCAAACAATTATATCTTTTATACCAAAGCCATTGTGTTGCGCGAATCCTCCAACATAAGTGGCCTTTTGGTGATGACCATATTGCTTGTATCACATGTTCAATCGTTTCTCTGTGAGTCCTATTTGTGCAATTTCTTACATTTAATGTAAAATGATCTGGAGTTGGTGGTCTATGAAGGTCTAGTCAGGGAGAAACCTTCCAGCAAGGAAGAAGCATGGCAGTTTATGAAAGGTTTGCTTCCTGTTTCAATTTACTCCAGTTCAGTGCTTTCTATTGCTTATTTTAACACTAGTTTTGCAACTTTTAATGTAGATTACCCTGGGGAGCATGCTGCAACAGTGGGATCTGTGCTTGTTACAAACCTTAAAACTTGATTCAGAAAAGGAGATTGGGACCGTGTGGAGGTGTTGCTTGCTTCTGTTCTCTTTAATCTTTTTTTTTTTCAATTCTATTAATTATTTTCCTCATTCCTGTTACTTAATTTGAATTCCAGTAGATGATAATAAGAGGCCTTTATCTATGATTGTTCCTCACACAGTTAAAAAGTTCTAATATCCCACAGGAAAAGATGTAATAAGGGATGTCCGTAATGTTCTTGTTTTGACCAGAGTGAATGCTACATTTCTTCACATACAAGCTTCTCTAAAATGAATGCTATATTTCCATATATAAAAGCTCCTCATGGATATTTCATTTCTAAGTTTATTGCTAGTTTTGGGGAATTTGATATTCGAGTTCCACCTTGTGTGTTTGTTAACTTTGGTTTGAATTAAAACCAATTGTTCTAAACACTATAGCTCATTTTTGCTTTACATTTTAGCATGTGAGAGCTTTACACTGTTGGTGGTTCGAACCATTTTGTGTCTTAACCATTTTTGATGACAATGAATGCTTCACTTTAAAAAGTTCTAGTAGTTGGACAGAAAATTAAAGCCTCCATCCATTGGCCATATTTTTATGATGCCAAACTGGAGAATATCTCTTGTAGATCCATTTCCATGAAATACCTGATGAAGTCATTGAGAGTTTGGTAAAGAACCTCTCTTCTGTGCATTTTCTCATTTTTTTTAGTTGGATAGCGCACAAACTATATGATCTCTTTCCCCCTTTTATTTATGTCGGATTGAGGAGGGAACTGTGCTTAATGTTGCCGGGGATTGATAATCGACCATCCTTTGATTTTGCCATTAGTAAAGCAAGTGGTAGTTTGTTAATCTCTATCTATACTCTAATAATTATATACAAATTACTATATATTTTTTTTTAATGCGGAGGGCCGGAGGTTTAATATTTGAAAGTGGAGGCAGTGCAAGGAAACATCCTGGCCCAGGCTGTGGCACATTGCACCTATTTAAAATTCTAAACCGTTGACTGGGTATTCACATTTACCGCATACTACATAATTACTGCAAGTTTATTATTTCTGTGCTGATACTTTATGCAGGTGGGGACAACTGATAGCGTGATGGGACTCCCAAGGGCTCTAACAGAGAGACTCTTGAAAGAAGCGTGCTCTAGTTTCGAGTCTTGACATGCTTTTGCACCGCTCCTTTTACTTGGTATCTAATGTCTAATTAATTTCTAAGATCAGCACTTCATTCTCCTTTACCATTTCATTGAGAACATTTGAACTCGATAACTCTCTGGTACATTCTAATATAGGTCTTTTTGGCAATGTCAAGATGAGTTGCTCTTTCCTGTGTCGAGATGTATTACTGTTCAACGTTCTTTATGGCCTTATTTCCTATTGCGGACAGTCTATACTTGATAGGTACTGATTAGTAGAAGTTAGTAATTAGTTAAGAGAATGCAATTGACTAGAGGGTGGTTGTTAGTAATTTGTAGAAGGCAATTACTTGTATAAAGGGGGATTAGAAGTGAGTGAGCGGGGGTGTGGGATTAGTTATATTTGAAGTGCAGCCTCGGGAGGCTGTTGGATTCCTCAAAAATCTCCTCTATCCTTTAGCTCCATATCAGTCTGTCTTTTATTTCAATCAAAGACCAGATCCATTTCTGTCTGTTTTCTTCTTGCATTACTGCAATTTGTGTTGTGTTGTGCTGGTTGGTTCGTGTAATATCTGTCGGGCACAAACTACCGTCAATACTCAATACATTGGAACATTCACGTGGCCCGTGGATAACCATGGCCCAAACGACAATGATTGACAGTGTAGATTATTGCAAACAAGAATCCAAGCGGTTATGCGCTAAAATATTATGCTGTATATCTTTATCTTACACCTGAACGTATAGATATTTAACCAAAAAAAAAAACCTCTTCCGCGCCAGCGCATGTATCAGATGTTGGATTAATTTTTAGGGCCCCAGCTCTCCTAGATAATTGAGTTGAGTTTCAGGATAACATATTTATTAGTTTCCACCTCTCTTAGCTAAGCGTGGGGTATTTGTGGGCGTGAGTTGGAAAGCAGCTGTATCGATAAGAATATATTCCACGGGGAATATAAATATTTCATTTATATGTTTTCTATAGACCTATTATGAATAAAAAAACAAAATAAAACACAAAAAATAAGAATCAGAATCAAATTTAAAATATTAAAGAGATAAAAAAAAAAAAAAACTCCTTTTCAATTGTTCAATTTTCAAGAGTACGCTCTTTATATTCTTTTTTACATAACGCATTCCGTTTAGGAGGGAGACACCCTTCTGCATTCTTCTTTACACAACACATTCCATATTGGGCGGGGGAGAGAGAGAGGAAGTCACTTGATTTGTTGACGTTTCGATTGGTGACAACCATGGACGGAGGCGGCAGAATTGAGGTTGCTGAGGCCGGCACAAGTGTTGTTCAGATCCAGCAAAGCAGGAGGCTCCCGGATTTCCTCCAGAGCGTAAAACTTAAGTACGTAAAATTAGGCTACCATTACCTAATCTCTAATCTCTTAACCCTCGGCTTCGTCCCTATTATCCTCATAACCATAATCGAGATTTCACATATGGATCTTGGTGATCTACGACAACTATGGCTTCACCTCCAGTATAATCTTGTGAGTGTCATTGTCTGCTTTGCATTCTTGGTCGTCGGTCTTACCGTCTATATCATGACTAGACCTAGAAACATCTACCTCGTCGATTACTCCTGTTATCGAGCTCCTGACAACCTCAAGGTTTCCTTCGCTCGGTTCATGACGAATTCTAGGCTCATCGGTGAATTCGACGCGTCGTCGCTTGAGTTCCAGCGCAAGATTCTAGAGCGCTCTGGTCTTGGAGAGGAGACCTACCTCCCTGAGGCAATTCACTTCATTCCTCCTCAGCCGTCCATGGCAGCAGCTAGAGAGGAGGCCGAACAAGTGATGTTTGGGGCTTTAGATAATCTTTTCACTAATACGAATGTTAAGCCCAAGGATATCGGCATTCTCGTGGTCAATTGTAGCTTGTTTAACCCTACGCCGTCGCTTTCTGCCATGATTGTTCATAAGTACAAATTGAGGGGTAATATTAGGAGTTTCAATTTGGGAGGAATGGGCTGTAGTGCTGGGGTTATAGCTGTTGATCTGGCAAAAGACTTGTTGCAAGTTCATAGGAACACTTACGCTGTTGTTGTGAGCACTGAGAACATCACTCAAAATTGTTACTTCGGGAATAAGAAGTCCATGATGATTCCTAATTGCTTGTTTCGTGTCGGGGGTGCAGCAGTCTTGCTTTCGAATAAGTCCACGGATAGAAGGAGAGCTAAATACAGGCTTGTCCATGTTGTGAGGACTCATAAAGGAGCAGATGATAAGGCTTTCCGTTGTGTTTACCAAGAACAGGACGATGCAGGGAAGACAGGGGTTTCATTGTCCAAAGATTTGATGGCAATAGCTGGTGGGGCTCTTAAGACTAATATCACTACTTTAGGTCCTCTTGTGCTGCCCGTTAGCGAGCAGCTTCTTTTCTTTGCAACTCTTATAGTTAAGAAGTTTTTCAATACGAATGTGAAGCCTTATATTCCGGATTTCAAGCTGGCATTTGATCATTTCTGCATACACGCTGGTGGAAGGGCTGTGATTGATGAGCTTGAGAAGAATTTGCAGCTTACCCAGGAGCACGTTGAGGCTTCAAGGATGACGCTGCACCGGTTTGGGAACACCTCATCGAGCTCCATTTGGTATGAGCTCGCCTATATAGAAGCCAAGGGAAGGATGCGCAGAGGAAATCTTGTGTGGCAAATTGCGTTCGGAAGTGGTTTCAAGTGTAATAGCGCGGTTTGGCAAGCGCTACGGAATGTAAAGCCATCTCGTAATGGTCCCTGGGAAGACTGCATTGACAAGTATCCTGTGGAGATAGTTTCATAGTTCAGAGCAACATTTTGGTTTCCGTTCAGGTTATTGATCATCTCTTAGCCTGGCGGCTGCTCTCATCTTGAGTATGTTTAGACTTTATCTGACACTTTACTGGACATCGAATTGTTGTTTTTGCTTGCTTTATTTCTCGTTACATTATGATCTTTAGAAATTATTGGTTTCGTCCATGTGATAGCTTGCCAGAGTTCAATCATTTTGCCTTTTATTTCTTTTGGTGTGTGTGTAATATTTGTGTCAAGGATCATGGCAATGAATTTTGTTCTTCACCAGAATTTGCATCAAAGTTCTTTTCACAATTATCATTACTTGGTACATGATATATTATTGAATTCTTTTTCGAGCCTGTTCTGATTGGTCCCCAAATTTACATCCTTTGTCCATGATGATTTTCGTTGATGTTTTTGTAAATGTGAACCAAGACAAGATCATGAATTTTCGAGGTAACGTTTGTTTCACGTACAAACCAACCAAAACATGACCGTGATTTTCAACGAAGCTTCCTTCAATGGTCTTTCCGCAAGTGCCATTCAACAGTGCGAAAGATCCAGAGTCTACCAACACCCCATACAAGCAATCGGGTACCAAGTCAAGTCAATCAATCGTTAAACGAGCCCCGTTAAGTACCAACCTGCATATTATTTTATTTTTTCATCTAACGGTTATGAGTAAAGTGTTTTGGTTTCCCCATATTAATCACATTTGTTAAAAAAAAAAAAAATCTAATTGCCCCGGACTCAATAATCAATTCCTTGCTACACTGTATCCCACAGTTTTCTCAATCGCCCGTTTTTGAACAAAAAAATAATAAATTATTCCAAAGAAAGAAATTTACCGTGAAAACTATTGAAAAATTGACTTATCGTTGGATTTAAAAAAAAAAATTGATTAGATTTAACCGGAAATATATATTATTACCTCATAACAGGTCTTCGTTGTGGAGTTTGGGAGGTGAAATTTCTCTTGTGGGTATTGACTATTGAAAAAGTGATTTATCGAAAGATTTGGAAAAAAAAAATAATTTTGATTAGATATAACCATTTGAAAAAATATACCACCCAAAACAAGGCTTTGTTATAGAGTTTAAAAAAAGAGTTGAAATTGTAACTGAAATCACACATTGTAACATAAATATTTTATATTGTAGTAAACTTTTGTTTTATACTTAAAGTTTACGCCGTTTGACGTTAAAATTATGCATTAAAACCATGAACCTAAACACAGTTTGTTTGGTTAATAGATTTAAATTAAAAATTTAAATAAAAATTTAAATTTTTATAAAAAAAAATACTATAATAAAATAATTTAAACTGTAATTCAAACCATAAACCGCATCCTCAAAGTACTTTAATAATCAGGTTCATAAAACAAACAAAAAAAAAAGTAATTATGATTAATTTAATTGATAGGATCTGCACTGAAGAAAGACCCTTATAAGAAATCTTTATCTCTGTAGGCTCTACCGATAAAATCATGCACCCAGGAGGGTTATAACCTGACAGAGTTTGATAGAATTGCTCCAAAAAAAAAAACCCACTTGCTCAGTGGGAAAAAGGCATCAGCATTTGCTCGTACACGGCGCCGTATATTCCTCCACGTCCCACGTAAACTCTTCAATGTCCACCTTCCCTCGTCCTTTCCTTTTCCTCTCTTTCCTACACACGAAAAGCTGAGCCCATAAATAAGAGAGAATAAATAAATAATATTTAAAGATACGGAAAAAAATTCTCCCTCAGTTCTCCAATCTTCTGGAACCCGCTCTTTGTATTTTCTTCACAAACACGTTGGATACAAGTGAGAGAGGGGAAAGAGGACAGAGAGGGAGTGAGTTGATTCGTCGTAGTTTTGATCGGCGACGGCCATGGAGGGAGGCGGCGCAGCTCATGTCGCCACCACCGCCGCCGGCGCCGGTGCCGGTGCCGGTGCCGGTGCGGTTCAGATCCAGCAGAGTAGGAGGCTTCCGGATTTCCTCCAGAGCGTGAATCTCAAGTACGTGAAATTGGGGTACCATTATCTAATCTCCAATCTCTTGACCCTCTGCTTCGTCCCTCTCATCATCGTAACCCTAATTGAGGCCTCGCAGATGGATCTTGGAGATCTGCGACAGCTATGGCTTCACCTCCAGTACAATCTCGTCAGTGTCATTATCTGCTCTGCTGTCTTGGTTGTTGGTCTCACTGTCTACATGATGACCAGGCCTAGACCGGTTTACCTTGTTGATTACTCCTGCTACAGAGCTCCCGACAACCTCAAGGCCCCCTTTGATCGGTTCATGAAGCACTCGAAGCTCACCGGTGACTTCGACGAGTCGTCTCTCGAGTTTCAGCGCAAGATTCTGGAGCGCTCCGGTCTTGG
>CAMOHE010051601.1:0-30037 GCA_946598075.1 Artocarpus hirsutus
TATATTTGTCATTTCAAGGACATGCTCATACATAGTACAAGAACCATCAAATTTCATGTTGGTTAATTTAGCCATTAATGTACCAGCAAGAGACTTATCAGCAGTTTAGGAGCGCTCTTCCACAAGTTTCATAAATTCCTTAGCACTTTCAGTCATGGGAAGAGTACTTGTAATGTTGTTTGCTACTGTCATTCGCATGAACATTAAGCTTAATCTATTTGACCTTTCCCATAATTTATGAAAAGTTTTCTCCTCCTCACTACTAGCATCAGTAATAGTAGTGGGTTCCTTATCTTGAAGTGTTAAATCAAGATCCAAGACACCTAAGTGAAATTGGACTTGTTCGCACCAATCAGAGAAATTCAATCCATTAAATAAGGGAACAGATGAAGCATGCGAATGCAGAGAAACAGGAACAGATACTGCAAATTGCAAGAAACATTTATACATTAATGCTTTGAGATAATCACATAATTAGATTCAAACTAAGATAGTAATTGTATATCCTAGTTCTCCTTTGGGGGATATGAAGACATACAAACTATAAATGATGCTAATTAAAAATAAAAATTTAATTTGGAAATCATAAATATGTCTAATAAAAATGCTTGCTATCTTTGGATAAACAAACAAAAATAATAAGACATATTAATTACCAACTATCATTTTCATCAATTATAAAGAAAACTAATCAACCTTTGGGCGATTCCTAAGTTCTTAAAATAGATGAAATTCAATGACTCATGATCTATAAATGTCATTTTAATTATAAGCATCAAAATTCATGGGTTATTGAATTTTGTTTCTCAATTTGAAAATTACTAACTTTAAAGTTTGGCCACTTTGGTGACTAACAAACTACAATAATGTAATTTCAAAATTAGAAACAAAAATTTTCATTAATTGTTGAAATAAATGATTATATATTTGATCATAAACATATACCTAGAATTTGAACAACTTTCATAACCAACAGAAGCAAATAAAACAAAACAAGTAAAACTTGTTTCTGTAATACATAAATTCGGTCATTTAATTCGTAATAGAATTTGCACAAAATTATGCAATCATTGATATGTGTCATATTTTTAATATTATCAACAGCAAAAAGACCATGAACCGAGTCTTATATGCACACATACATAATTTTTTTTTTTTTGAAGGAAACCGAAAACATTTATTGAAAAGCATTTATTTGAGAAGCATATATAATAATTGGCCAACAGGTGCAATAAATGCAATCGTCAATTCCACCGTATATATGATTTCTTCTTTTTCCTTTTTTTTTTTAACTGCATTTACTGCACCTTTACTTCAATGGTCAAACAAAGAGTTGGAATGCATTTATTGTACCTGTATATAAATGCTTTTACATTTAAACCTTTATTTTGAAGTCAAACACAAGCATACAATCGGATTACAGTGCATAATAAATGCTAAGAATGGTTAAAATAAATATTCGGCACCGATTATTGCCTTTGTTCTTTACTGCTTTCCGGTCACGAAATTCTTAGCGCACACACAGGCATAATGAACAAGAACAAAATGCAACGTATAAACATAATTAAGAATATAACCTAAGGGAAAATTATGAGTTCCAAAACCTAATGCTCTGAATACCACATGTTAAAATTATAATAACTGTAATTCCTAAAAATCTTAAAAATTAATAATTTTCACAAGAAAAGATTTAGAGCGTACATTGATTCATAGCTTCAATTATTCAGAAAACTCTAGAACAGAACTGTCAAAGAAGAAGAACCCAGTTTCTCTCTTTAAACCCTCAATTTCTTTTAACGTATTTTTCTGATGGAGAGAAGAATACAAAACTGATTGGGTAGAGAGAGGACTAGACTCCTATTTATAGACCCTCAATAGGTGCCTTTCCATCAAAGCACATATCTCTTCAGATATGGATATATCTTTTCAGATATAGACACATTTTTTAATAAGAGTTGCAACCCCTCATAGCCAATAGAATTTTAGCATTTAAATAATTATTAAACTAAATAAATAAACAACTAAATCTGATAGATTTTACAAGCCTTCATATATGTGGGCCATAATTCTAACAAGCCCCCCCTCCTTTGCGGAGTTCCTCGGGCATCGTAGACCTTCTTAGCCCATGTTAGTGTTGCAGCTTTTCAGCCTCAAATTGTCGTCTACTGTGGCTATCCTCCCCCGTTGGGTTGATGCCAGCGTCGCCCCCCTCTCAGCCCACGATGGTGCTACAAAGAAGGAAGAGGAAGATTTCTTGGGTGTTTGGCAAAGTGGTGGGAACTGCGATTCTCACCACAAACTCAGTTATGAACAGTATAAAGCTCTCATATGTTACAGTAATAATAAAAAAAAATTGCTACAGTGTATTGCTCTCACATGCTATAGTAAAAGTGGTTCTCACCATTGGTTCCCACCACCTTCCAAACACCCCCGAAGCGTCCTCCTTTTTCTATTGTAATTTTTTAATAAAAAATTAATTTTTAGTTGCTATTGCTATTTTTTTTAAAGGAGTTCTTGGTATTATTAATCAGTATAACAGTAATAATTAGTAATTTAAGGTTAAATTTGGTTTGTTTTGATTAATAATTTTTTCACTAAAAAATGTTTTGTTTTTAAAAACACACTATAATATACAACTAAACATAATTTTAAAAATAGTTCAAGCACATTTTTTAAAATATTCTCATTTTCAGGTTTTTTTAAAAACAAAAATCAAAATAAAAGCACTATCAAACGAGGCCTAAAATACCAAAGCCAAAAAAAAATGTTTGTTAGACAAAAAATTATTGTTTGGTCATTTTTCTAGCAGCTTAAGCTCTTGAGTGAAATAATAAATCACATTGATATTAGAATGAAAGGAAGCTCAAAACCATGTACAAAACTCCTAATTAAAGTGACATGTTAAAATATTAATTAACTGAATAATTACGCTTAAAACTATTTAAAACTAGAAAATAAAGTTGAAAATAAAAAAAATAAAAAATTGCAGTAAATATCATTATTGATGTAACGCCCCCTTTTCGGACGTCACAGATATCGTTACATTCATTCTTTATAACATAAACTGAAGCAAACTATTGTAATTAATAACGTTCATTTGAAATCATAGTTTGGAAAAGCATTCCCAGGATCTTTACATACTTTTTTGTTTTGAAATACAATTTATGAGAAATTATATATATTTACTTAATTAAATAATTCGCTTTTCCATAAACCTTCTATAAACAGTTTGCTAATATCATTTAATAATTAAATGGCCTTTGAAAAACAAAAGATAAAATTCTTTGAACATGTCTCGGCCGATAGGCCGAAGTTTTAACTTCGGCAGGCTGAACTTAACCGGCAGACCGAAGGTTATCCATCGGCAGGCCGTCCGAGGCCTTGCAGAATGGGGTTTTCAAATCAACAAGATCGGCAGGCCGATGCTTGGCAACCGGCAGGCCGATTAGCAATCTTCGGCAGTCCGACCATATTGGTCGGCAAGCCGAACCTTTAAAAAAAATTTTGATAACAAGTTTTAAAGCTTCAAGTGTGGAAGAAAAATTTAATAAAAGTAATAAAAACACATTCACAAAGTTTATAAAAATTATTCTTAATTGATAAACATACTCAAAATCCAAAATCATAGAGTATTTCTATAAATCTCTTTTCCTTGGTGTTCTTCCATTTGCAACCATCTTCCTTAGCTCACACGCCTGTCATTTTCCTCCGCCTACTCCATAATTTTCTTACCCTTATCTGCAACATGATGAAAAACTTAAATAAGCCAATGCTTAGTAAGTACATTATAATTCTCACAATTAAAAACATTTCATGAACATCATCATCATCATCATCATCACCATCATAATAGTGCACTAGGCACATTTTTATAAGAACATATCTTTCATTATATCATCCATATTAAAACTTATTCATTTTATCTTAAGGGGCCCAAGTGTTGCACCATAACATCATCATCATAGGCGCGCCGTCATGAGAGGAGAGGGGTAGCTAATCCCAAACCAAACATGACATGTCCAACCTTTGGGACATCATAAACTTGAACATAAACATAGGGTGTGCAACACTTAATTAGGTGATACATATATACATACTTATACTTTCATACTTTGAAAACATTTTCATGAAAACATGCATAAACTTTCATGCCTTAAACTTCATGAAAAATCATCATAGAACCATCATAAAAATGAATTTCAAACTTTTCATAAAACTCATACTTTTCATAACCATGCTTTTCATAAACACATCATGTTGCAGGTGAGAATGTACTTACCTCAAATGAGCTTACTTAACCTTACTCTTGTAGGTGACAACGCCGCGGCCATGATGTGCTCACTTCTCAATTTGTTCATATCATACATTTATAAAATGGTAATTAACATTTAATCAATGAATTAATTACCATATCATAACACCCATGATAACCATTTCATAACATTTATAGCATCCCTTTCATAGAAACATCATACATGCATTTTTCATTCACCATAAAACATAGAAACAACATTTTCAACACATTTTCACTTCTGACCTACATGAATTTAAAAATTTGTAACTTAACGTACACACATAATTTGAAAACCAAAATTGGCAGAGACATACTTAACATATATACCTATCACCATGATTTTTTTTCTTTAGTCATAAAAATCTCATTTAATAATTAAAACAAGTCACAAAACTTTCTACGTAAAATCTGCCAGCATTAGCAAAACAGTGAGCATTATTATCTCAGGTCCAATTTTTTTTTTTTTATATTTTCATATCACAAAAAAATTCACAAAAATTCTTACAAGTAATACACTCACAGAATTATAACATATTTAAAATTCAGCCTTAAATAAATTCCTAACACTTCAAAACATGCATTAGAAGGCAGAGAGTAAAAACATACTCTAAGTGCAAAATAGTGAGCTACATGTAATAATTTGTGCCAAACAATTAAAATAAACTTATTTAGGCCTAAAAATTCATATGATATTATTTTTAACCTACACATACAGTAGCACAAAATTTCTTATCTCCAAATAAAATTATATAATCATACAAAAAAAATCACAAAATCAAGAATCTCACAACTATACATTTTACGGAGTCAAATAACCTAGGTTTAATAAAAATTCTATAACTCATGAAATACTCATCAAATCATTACCAAACTTTCCAGTCTTATACTTAACATATATATATACATATCCATCAAATTTCGTGCAAAACAACATTCATTTGCAATAAAAACAATAACCATACATATATGCACAAAAACTGATCAGCAACAATTCACAGTGAGTGGTGGTGAGAAGAAAATTCATAACTTAATATAGGAAAATCAAAATAACGTGAGACTTGGGGGAAAAATCACATAACTCATGCATACATAACATACTAAAGATTCAGAGTGAAATAAAATTCGTAGATGAAGATATGGCAGTCGATTTGAAGAGAAGAAAAATTCAAACATGCTTAAAAAAATAATTTTTTACCTTAGAATGAATTCTTCCTTAATCTCCTTGAATTAACGCCAAAGAAATTTGAATATTTTAACAAAGAATTGCAGAGAAATTTGAGAGGAAGAAGAAAATAAACGTGATAGAAGAGAGAGAAATCGAGAGATAGAGAGAGAGAGAGTGTGTGTGAGAATGAGAGGGAAAGAGAAAGAGAAAAGAATGTTATAAAATAAATAAAATTGAATTTGTTTACGTTACACTCTTTAATCAGAATTTTCTGATTATTTGCAGGGCATAAATAGCGGGAAGTGGAAAGGTTTGAGGGAAAAGAGTCAAAACTTCCCAAAACGGATCAAGTTGTCATATTTCGCCTTTGTAAAACGGGAAAATTTTATCCATTAATTCAAATAAATGAAAAGTCAAATGTTTTATTACCAAAATAAAACAAATCATCCCATAATTATGTTATTTATTCAGAATAAATCATCCTTATCATAAATTCCACCTCATCACAATTTGTAAAATTTCTGCTGACTACTTGTCAGCTGTCATCGGCCTGCCGATCTCAGAAGTCTAGCCTGCCGATGGCACAGCATCGGCTTGCCGTTCTAAGGAAATCATTTCGGCCTGCCGAACTGAATTGTCCGGCCTGCCGATCTGTCCTTAAATACAAAAAAATCATTCATAACATTTAATTATCCATAAAAATATAATTAAACACATATCATAAATGACATGAACATTTGAGCACATCAATTCCACGCGAGCGTCACCTGTCATAACACTTAAAATAAAATGGTTAGCACCATTTATCATATATCATAACACATATCATGAGTATAACACTTATCATCGTCATTAATATAACATTATCCGTTACATAAAATTAAGCGGGCGTTACAATTGAAGGTGAAAATTCACTAACAATAACTCTCACAATAGTCCTCACTATAATGACAATTCGATAAAATCTAGTAATTTAAAGTGTAGGGAATTAAATAAAAACTCTAGGAAATATAGTTGTTCATTAATGAGAACTACGTCAACTTTTAGAGAACTTCACTATTTTTTGCTCTTAGTATACACATGAGAGACTAGGATCCCTTTTCTAGGATTTTCACCTCTATTTTTAGCTCTAGAAATAATTAAAACCAAATTAATTTGAAAATTTCTCTGTTCCCTATTTATTTGAATTGATTCCAGTCTTTTGCGATTAACCTCCTCCTTAAATCTCGCATGCTAGGTTACCTCTTGATTTCGATGAGATTTGGTTGACTTTTTTTATTCAAACTCACCTTTTGATGTTCATTGAACCTGGTCATCTTGTTGTTTGGGCTTTCTTTCCAATCAAGGTTATCTAGGCCTACTAGAGAGTTTTATTTTAAGTAAAAATTACAACACCTATCTAAATTATTGTTATAAAATTAAAATCAAACACAATATTTAAAATATCTTAAAAATATTCTTAATGATATAGTAATTATCTTAATGATATTACATATTATACTATATAATTACATATAAATAATTTTAATGATACATTATGAGATATTTGTAGAATTTTTATAAATTAGAGTCATATTTTAATTCAATAAATGTAATTGGGTCAATTGTCTATTAATCCTTTTATTAATGTCATCTGTCAAGAGATCAATTTCTCTTGATTTAGGCTTTTCTATGCTTTTCCTACTAATCTAGTCCTTGGGTCATTAGGCTGCCAACATTACCCACAATTATCATTTTTCTAAAAGTAATTATAGTAAGTAATAGATTTGAAAATATTTGTAATAGCAAATTTATGGTATAAGCAATTTATCGAAAATTGTAAGAAATATCTTTTTAAAAAAAATAATTACTGTAGTAAATGTCAAGTTTTGAAAATATTTATAGTAAATGTTAAATTTATTATGTAAATAATTTATTTACCTATTTTTATTGTGTAAATAATTCTTATTTACACAATAAATAGTTTTACGGTGTAACTAATGTATTTACATCTTTGTTTATTATGTAAGTATTTTTTATCCACATAGTAAATGAGTTATTTATATTGTAAATCTGAAATTTACTACAAATATTTTCAAAACTTAATATTTACTTCAAAAGATTCCAAAAATTTGATATTTCTCTCATTCTCTTGTAATTTATTTACCTCTTATTTACAATTTAAGTAATTCTTATCTACATTATAGGTGGATTTAGGGTGTAGATAATTATTTACTTTCTTGTTTACAGTATAAAAAATTCTTATTTATGCAATAAATAAGTTATTTGAATCATAAATTTGATCTTTATTATAATCATATTCAAAACCTACTATTTATTAAAAAATTCCAAAGAAATCTATTATTTCCTTAGTTATCAAAAAAAAAAAAAAAACTCTGAATGTCTCCTTCTCTAGTTGTCGTGGCAGTCAACAACAAACTATTCGTCGTTTTCTTAATTTAAAGAAGAAAGCAAAATTTTAACAGGAAACGACATAGTCTTTGAAGCCATTTAGAGGAGGATTGAATTGAAAGCACAATATTGCACAAATGTGACAGATTATCTAACAAATCCTTTCGAGCTGCAATAAATTAAGAGTGACCACTCATGAACATTTATCACACAACTAGAACAATCATAGATATATGGGCTATCGATCTCTGATATGCATATTGAATCTCAAACCTTTGGTCTTCTTTATGACTAAAAATAGCTTGATTACGAAATCATGATGAAGATTAAACAAAAGCCAAAAAAAAAAAAAAATGGAGAGAGAGTGTGTGTGAGAGATTAAAAGCAAGATTCCTACGTCTTCTTTGCATGTATATAGAAACAATATCACTTTATTCATAATGATGATTTATTAGCATCAATAAGGCTCAAGAAACTAAAGAAAAACATAAACAAACAACACTATCCTTGACTCATAACTAATCCCTTTTTTTTTTCCTTATTTTATCAATTCTTGTGGCTTTTCCATATCTCAACAACCTCTGCAAGCGATTTGGTAGACGACCCTTCATCACTCAAAGCCACTTTTGCCGCTTCCTTGAGCTCCTTCATTTTGCACCTCATCATCTTCCCTTGTTCTCCCTCCATTAACTCTTTCGCATACTTGGCAATTTCTTCACGACCCACGATACCTTTTTCGTTCACTTTGACCCTCAAAGCCACCTTCAACTCATCGGCAAATAACACAGCGTTCATTCTCTGCTCGGCATAGAGAGGCCAAGCAATCAAAGGCACGCCATTGAGGACGCTCTCAATTGAGGAGTTCCAACCACAATGGGACAAAAACCCCCCGGTAGAGCCATGGCTCAAGACCTGAACCTGGGGTGCCCAAGAGTCCACCACAAGACCCACGTTTTTGGTCCGTTCCAAGAAGCCTTCAGGCAAATATTGAAACGGGTTTCGGATGCTTTTGAGGCTGAAGAAAGCCGCGTCTGCAGCTTTCTCATTAGGACTCTTGAGAACCCAAATAAATCTTTGGCCACTCTTTTCAAGCCCGAAGGCGAGCTCGGTCAGCTGCTCTTGAGAGAGGGTGCCACCACTTCCAAAGGAGACAAACATCACTGAGCCCTTGGGTTGCTTGTCCAACCAACTCAAACACCCGGATTGGTCTGATGACTCGTTACGCGGACCGGTTTGTATCATCGGTCCGACTGAGTAAACTGGCGGGTTTTGGTGGACCCTTTCCTTCAAAGCCTTGAAAGCACCCGGTTCCAAGTCATTAAAGCTGTTGACCATGATCCCATAAGCTAGATTGTACCGCTTAGCCATGCTAACAAACGATTTATAGGTTTCAGTCTTCCTATTATGAAGCGGGCTGAAAAGATCGCATCCCTGGACTGGTGCACAGCCTGGTAATTTGATCGATTCAGGCAAGTGACGATACTCGGAGGAAGTGAGAGCATCAAGCTTTGGCAAGTAGAAGAAAAATGACAACACAAAAGCCGATGTGGAGAAGAAAATAAAGGGCAAGATACCAAGTTCTTGAGCAATGTCAAAGGCGTTTGGGCCATGTATATCTACTACAAGGCCCACCAAGCGAGTTGACTGATCAGCTGAAATGGCCTTGAGGGAGTCTCGTAGAGCAGGGAGGGAGCGAGTCAAGGTGAGTTGAATGCGATCTTCGATCATGGTATCCTCGGGGAGATCGCCAAGGCTCACAGGCGGAAGAAGAACAAATGAGATGGGATTTGGGAGGGATCGGAGGAGCTTCGTTTGGAGTTCCATGGAGGAGCCATCGTTAGGGATAATGAAGGTGACGGCGACTCCGTGGTGGGCGACAAGTCGTTTGGCAAACTCAATGAGTGGGAAAAGATGCCCTACTCCTGGTGTTGGGACAATGGCGATGTGGGGTGTTGATGGGTTTTTTTGGGTTTCTTCCATGGGTAAAGTTTAGATTAATGACAAACTAAGATGTGGAAACTTTTGAGTGATAACTAGCAATGGATTTTTTGTGTGGATGACCCTTATTGTTGTTGGTCACCTATATATATCTATATTGCAATTTATGTCAGACTAACTACGAAATTTTGTAGTTAAGTTATTTTCCAAAAGTGACATATTCCAATGGATTTTAGTTAAAAAAAGTGATTAATATGTTCTTAATCTTTAATTGGTACCGGAAATCTCTCACTATATACATACTAATATTTGTTCACCATATTTACTAATTATTTATGATATGGAGAGTTTTGAACAATATCTAGCAATGGATTTTTTTGTGTCAATGACCCTTACCATGTTGGTCAACTATATATATCCATATTGCAATTTATGTCAGACAAACCAGAAAATATTGTGGTTAAGTTATTACCAAAAGTGGCAGATTCTAATGGATTTTAGTTAAGAAAAGGGATTAACATGTTCTTAATCTTTAATTGGTATAGGAACTCTCTTACTATAAATACAAATATTTATTCACCATATCTACTAATTATTTATGATATGGAAAATTTTGAGCAATAACTAACAATGGATTTTTTTGTGTGGAAGACCCTTACCATGTTGGTCAACAATATATATCCATATTGCAATTTATGTCAGACAAACCAGGAAATTTTATGGTTAAGTTATTACCAAAAGTGACAGATTCTAATGGATTTTAGTTAAGAAAAGTGATTAATATGTTCTTAATCTTTAATTGGTATAGGAAATCTTACCAAAATATATATGAATATTTGCTCACATCTATTGTTAGCCTTTTGCATTAATGCATACTTATCTAATAGGTAGAGCACGTAACAGATCTTGCTGAATTCTGCAAGTCTCTAGCCGCATTAACTGTCACTAATGGAGCTACTGTGATTTCAACCAGTAATCGTTCTATGAGAGCTTATTGTCACGTCCCAAAAGAGCTCTTATTGAGAGGTGGGCAGCCCAGGACTTAAGTACTGCTCTTCGGTCCTCTACCTAGCCGATGTGGGACTTTTTGTACGTACATTCTCCTCCACCCAATCGCGTGATGCCCCCGTCACGGATCGGCTCCCCTGAGGGTCCCATTAGACCGTGGAGAGTTCACACACCAAGCAGGCAGTACCCTGCTCTGATACCACTTGTCACGTCCTAAAAGAGCTCTTTTGAGACGTGACATTATGCTACCGCCATTGTTGCAGCAGAGTACATACTCCTTTGGGTATCATTTTTCCTTTCCATTTCAGCTCATTACATTTTGCATCAATCTTTCCTATTTAGCATGCCATTGATTCTCTTCACATGGCATTCAATATCCACGAAGAACATCTCCAGTTTTGCAATTGTGCTAAAAGGTTTACTACGAAAATCAGGGATGGACTTTAGAAAAAGCAATAAACCAAAAATGTGAAGAATTGTTACGAAACCTATGTTAAAAGAAGTGCACAAAATTTAAACCTATGTTAATACCGAGTTTAATTTTACAGCTTCTGAAAGATACGCTTCAGTTGATGATTCAAAATCAAGTGCTGGACTATGTGCTTCGCATTATTGCACCTAACAGTTGGATGGCACCAATTTATAACTTATTGAAGAATGGAGCATTGTTTGATGACCGAGATGAAGTAAGAAGTTTGAAGTATAGGGCAGCTCGATAATTAATAATGAGATTACAGCTCCAAGTAGCCGAGTTGTCAAGTTATAGTGAAGTCATTAACCAAGAACTGATGAATCAGAAATGCTGCATATCAATAACGAGCACCTCGAACGTATTGCCGAGAGGGCCCCTGCTCGGGGAGAGGCCCAGCTCGGATTTGCCTCTAGTGAAGGAGCGCATTCCCCAAGAGTTGAACTTACATTCTCTTGAATAAGAGGGTCTTAAGCTATCCCCAAGTACCAATCCAGCTAATAATTGGATTGGTACCTAGGGGACACCCTAAGACCCTCTTATTCAAGAGGATGTGGTTCAACTCCTAGGGGATGCGCTCCTTCACTGGAGACAAACCCGAGCTGGGTCTCTCCCCAAGCAAGGGCCCTCTCGACAATATATTCGAGGTGCCCACCAGGCTTTGGTTAGAGAACTCAACACCTCAACATTAAAGGCACCTTTCCTCTAGCAGGGGCCCTCTCGACAATATGTTTGAGATGCCCGCCAGGCTCCGGTCGAAGAACTCAACACCTCAACATTAAACGTGAGAGGCCTAGCTCAGATTTGCCTCCAGTGAAAGAGGGTGTCCCCCAGTACCAATCCAACTACTACAACAAAAAAGGTCAAGGAAATAAGCTTCTCGTTAAGTGACCTAGTCCTTAGACTAGTAGCCCAAAATATCAAAGAGAAGAATAGTGAACCTTTAGGACCAACGTGTGAAGGACCTTATCATGTTCGAGGAATTGTCAGACCATGCTCATATTACCTCGAATATCTTTCAGGTTGAGCCTATGGAATGCAGCTTATCTTAGGCCTTATCATCAGAAGGCCATTATGTCATTTATATTTTTGTTTTATAGGATATCAGAAGGCAAAGTGCTTATATCTTTTTTCCATGAAAAAAATTAATATAGGTTTCTGAGGTTACTTAGTAAATTATTTTTCGCTTTACTTTAAGGACTTTATGTCCAATGCCAGAGTATAGTGCTCAGCCAAGGACAAGGGCAATTTAGTGTATAGAGTATACCACCCTAAGCCAAAGCTAAAAACTCTGCCTCGTTTACTTACACTTTGTTGAAAAAACAATATATTTAATTTAAAGAGGCATAATGATCTCAGTTATATATATTTGTGCATAAAGACCAAGGAAGACAACAAGCTTGGCTATTTCACACTTGTGTCAAATCATAACCAAATATGCGGTCAACTTAGCAAACTTAGAAGCTTGGTGATCAGCCTGGTTATTTGCACTTGTGCAAAATGATTGTAAGTTAAAATCGAAAGAGCAAATAAACAAGGTTAACAGTTTAATCTAGTAGTAAAAGTTAGCTCTATTGCTTACACCTGTAAAGTTTGACTAAAACCTAGCCAATTAAAGAAGTGGGTTCCATAAAAGCTCGGTTATTAGTCATACTGTGCATTCACACTTGTAAAATTTTGCTAAAGTTTTTGTTTTGTAGGAATTAAGTCTTTACATTAAGTAAACAAAATAGATATACACAAGTTCCGTGCATAGGCCCCACAGCTCAATCTTATGGCCATTACAAAAAAATTAAAAACAAAAAAAGGGAAGAGCAAGCCAAAGAGGCTAAGACTTATCCTGGGCAGCAGCAACAGTCTCAATGATATCCTCGGACACTTCCTTAGGTGGAGCTATGAAGAAACTGAAGTCAAGATCAGAGAAATTCTCCTTGATGGTGTCAATCAAAGACTCAATCCCTTCATCAAAGGAACGGTCTTTGATCTCTGTCATCTTAGCGGACTTCTTGAACTTTTCAAGAGCTCGACTCATTTTTGCCGTGTAGTTGCTCCTTGAAGTTCTTACCCTCTCCTCCGCACCGGCTAAAAGCTCTTCGATCCTCTTCTTCTCTTTCAAGTTCTCTTCCAACTTCTCCTTTGCCATATCCAGCTTAGCCTGGATGAGTGCATTTAGTTCGTGGTTTTAACCACAACTTGAATCATTTTGCTACAGTATTTTCTCTTATAAAAATTTAAATTTTCATTCAAATTCTCTATTCAAATCTATGAACCAAACGGACTCTAAGTATTACAATATCCGCCTTCTCCTTTTGAAAAATCATTGAGGCACGGTGATTATAGCTGGAAAAGAATGAGATCAAGGCCTGCATAAAAATGTAAGCATAAATACCGAGATATTGAACACCGAAAAGGTGGACATGTACCCGCATGTTACACACGACCTGATACTTGTGTGATCGAGCCCCATTTTGCCTTGCATGTCGACCCACTCGCTTTCGCTGAAGTTCTCGCAAATAGTCTCTAGAATAGAGCTCATCCATGGCGTGTATTGAGAGATTGCAGTCGTGAGGTTTTCGGAGATGAGAGCTGAGACAACTTGAGTTTGCTTTCACATTGAAGATTTACGCGTACTAGAGGTTTGGGCTGGAAGGTTAGGAACCAATGGAGCAGGAGAACATGTATTTTTATGACCACCTTGAGATGAGGAGCCATCCTTGCGATGGCTGGTCTGAGGTTGACTAGTCCCTGAAGTATCTTAACGAGCCTTCTTGCTCTACTCGATACCCTGAGATGTGGAACCCGACCTCTTCACGCCGGAATATATTGAAACCATCTCTGCAATTAAAACAAGCACTGGGTTAGTTACTTACACTTATAGAATTTTTAGAATTGACATCAAAGATACTGTACTAGTGCCTTCTTGTTCTTCTTTGTTGCTGAGGTTAATGATGAGAGTTGTTTTAGGGGGAGCTGTCTGGTCGCTGAAATTTGCCTCGGACACCATCGACAAGGGAAGAGAGACTGGCTATTAGCAGATTTTGGCTTGATGAGATAGCAGAATATGATCAAAGCTCGGCAGGTACTTGAAAAGCTGCTTCAATCCTGCTAATCTCGTCCTCGTCTAAGGTCGGGCGTAGAGGTGTGATGTCTACAATTGAGAGATTCTTGTGTGATGAGTTTTTGCCAGTCAACGGCAACAAAATGGGGCGAGATATTTGTTTCTAAATCCATTGAAATGATCAGAGCAAAAAGAAAATTCATCAAAATGACCACTTTTTGGGGCCATATATCATAAGATTCTTTAAACCCCCTTCGCCTAGGTCAACCAGCTCATTGCTTGGCCCTCCTTCACGGTCGTCGGACCACACTTCGTCCAGGTCGCCAGGTCGGGTCTCACTGCCATCTCGGACAAGATCCCCTGTAACTCCAGCCGATCTCTTCTAACGAATCTGTCACTAATCCTCGTGAATGGCTGATCTCCTCTGAAGAGCAGTGAACAACAAATAAGGTCTTTCTTCGCTCCAGTACATGAGAAAGCTCTGGGCAACGGTCTTTGAAGTCATGGCATTCATGAATTTTATTTTATTTTTTCTTTCTGCTGCTTTCAAAAGCTTTTTGTGTTTATTTTTCCTGTTAATAAATTGTTGATGCTTTTTTGAAGTATTTTTTTTAGTTAATAATTTAATCATCAAAATGATGGAATTATTTTATTTATATTTTTGACAGCAATTTTATCATGGGTATGATATTCATTCCATGTTATAAAGCCATTACTTCTATCTCTTTGTACAATCAACAATTTCAGAACATAAATATTCCTATCTTATTAATTATGAACAGAATTTTTTATTTTTGTTTTATTTATTCTTCTAGATATATCTTCTTTTTAGACTATCTGAAATAGATTAGAGATTTTTGTGTCTTCGTTCTTCTTGCATGTAGTATATTAAATCCCCAATTTGATACATATGATACATATTACCCTTAAAGTGCAAAAAGCACAGGTGTTCTTGTGCTCTTTGATATTGTGATGTATATTACCACAAGGTGATCATTCCAATCTTGTTATCTGTTAAAATTTTAGCCTCTTCTTTTGGCTGGAACTCGGAACAGGGCAATCATGAAGGCATTTGCTCGCTGCTGGATGGAGCGCCTTCGCGATCAATAAGAACCTTGTCTCTAGGGACGCTGTGCTCTTTCTTATGCATTAAATGGTTTCCGTAAAGAAACACTGCAAATTCTTTTATATGGTTTCTCGTGTAATGCCTGAAATAGGGGTGATGATCTGAGATTAGGAATTCAAAGGGCCACCCAAGCTGAGGGATGTACTACTTATCCAACTTTTTATCGCCAGCGGTTAAGTTATAGTTCTCTCAAAGATGTAGTCAATGCCATATCTGTGATAAGTGCTTTCAACCTCTTCCACAATTCAAGGTATTATGCTATGTCATTCAACAACATCTTATTAGTTAGCCTGATTGACATTAGTTGGTTCTAACCAACTTTTCAGTTATTAGCAGTGTAAAGCTCTCACATGTTACAATAAAAACAAGAAAGTTGATACAGGATAAAGCTCTCATATGCTATAGTGTTTACAGTTCTAACCCATGGTTTTAACCACTATGCCAAACACTTATGCCTTGTCTTTCCTTGATGTTAACTTGTAGTAATGTATATTGTATGCCTTTTGGGCATTTTGAATTCCATACAATGTCTTTGCAATTGGGTTTACTTGTTGCGCCCCTTTTAGACCAATGATGCTCTAGAATCCATGGATATATGGTCTGGGTTTGTACCTATAGGCATAATAAGAAAGACAGAAGTGTCTACAAACTGATTATTTTATTCATCGTGATCAATTTTTTTGTTTGGTAGGTGCACAGGGCTAATAACCAGGATCAGTGACATGAATCAAGTCAATATCAATATGGCGAGGGGAAGAAGTGCTAATAGTTTGACCCCATTAGAGGGAAACCTTCAATTATTTCCAATATGACCATCATCCACAAAACATAGTATATATGTCATTGACTTGTGCTATTACTCCTAGTTCAGCACTTTCTGCTAGTAGAGGCTTCTAAGAATGTTGAGTTGTGCATAAAGATTATTAATACCAATTAAGCCAATTCTTATTATTCAATTTGTGAAACAAATGTGAGCTCATAATTCATTTTAATTCTTGCGGAGTTTCGCCTATGGATTTGATATATATTCATTCCATGTTACAATGGTTTGACCTTTCTCCCTTTCTACAATCAACAATTCGAAAATGCCTTTAATTTTCCCTTCCAAATTCAATTTTTTTTAATTTATTTTCTGGTTAAATAATTTGAATGTCGTCTGCTTTTTATATTGACATTGAAATAAATTTTGAAAAAGAAAAAAAAAATTATTTGCAGTCCCATTCTGCACCTCTTCTACTGCTTATTCGTTGTTCGAACGAAATTCCAAAGAAAAGACAGCCAGAGAGAGACATGATGAAAAAACTTGGTATTTATTTATGTAGTGAAATACCAACAAGAAATGGGAGAGACAGAAATCATTACGTCTGATTAGAAAAACACTAAGATTATATTCTATCAGAATCTCTAATCTAATTTCACTCGCTTGATGAAAATCACATCTGATCAGAAAAACATTGAGGATGGAAGAGCAAATCAAGCTTCAGAATCTCTACTTATCATTGACTATTCCGAGAGGCCTTTTATGGATTTGCCTCACAACGTTGTCAAGATGGTTCAGTGTGGGTCCTTGTCATCATATTTCAACAGATTATTGTACAATGCCCAACTAGAATTCCGGAGTTCCTCACGAGTACAGATGGAGCAATGGAGATTAAAAGCTAAATTTGAGACTTTATTCACAGTATGGACTAAGCTCAATGGGATCACAACAATGCAAGTGGTTCGTGTACTTAACAAATCTTACAAGATATAATCGTCGTGTGAAATAAAGGTACTGCAAGCCGTCTGTCAGTCAGAGAACATAGCAATAAGGATCCCTACCTCGAATCTGTGAGAAGAAAATATAAAGGGTGTTTGAAAGCATTGATTTAAACAGATTGATTCAAAATAATGTAACATGTGCGAACTTTACACTAGCTCACTTTTGCTTTATGCTATAACATATGAGAGCTTTAAACTACTTAAGTTCAAACTAATTGGTTCAAACTAATGTTCTGAACACCCTGGTAGTCATTGCATAGGATACCACCACAACAAGCAGACATGCCCTCAAAAAAGTTGAAAGGGTAAGGGTACTGATATTGACTTAACCCCAACAATTCAAATGTCTGAAGCCACCCTGTCAGCAATCAACAAGAAACACCAAATGCAATACAATTGAAAATCCTGTTGAATGACAATGATCGTGCCTACAAATCTTTTACTCGCTTCATCAAGAGCAGTCGCTACGATGATTACGAACAATTTGACTACTCTGACTTTCAACTCACCGACGAAGATCTTAAACACAGGTATTGACCATCATATTAGTTATGTCTGACCATCATATTAGTTATGTCTGAGAACTAAGTTTCTATTTCCAAAAAACAAAAAAAAAAACTTGCCAACACCAAAAGGGAAAAATTATTTTGTTACTAGTAATATCTCAAAGGAAAAAATTAGGTGAGCAACAAGCATAGCATGTCATTATATATAGGATATTATTCAATGCAGTTTAATTACAATCTTAAGCGAACTTAGTCAATTACGTGATTTTATTTTAATGAATGAGCTTACTAAAGCAACGTAACTAAGTTTGAAAGGCAACAAAGTTATGTCGCAAACAAACCAATGTTACTTTTACAATTAATTTGTACATAGTTGAACATCAACACAGCTCCGTACAGCAGAAAAACCCGTAACTTTATTATATGCTTACCAAATTGCGTAGTCAACTAAAGTGATTTACAGCCAACCGCCGCTGCACCATCAATTAGACTATCACTTATGCATCACAAACCGTACAATCTGGGAGCAATAAATTATTAAAAAAGCAAACTCAGAAGCCTAATTACATGCTAACATAGGGGGAATTTTCACCCGGGCTTATGCAAAGAGACTTAGGACACTGTTTTATTAAAAAGCTCGTATATGTTACAATAAAAATAAAATAATTATTATAGTGTAAAATATTTTTATGCTACAATATTTATAGTTTTAACCAATAGTTTTTAACTATAATACCATCGTCGTCTGCTTTTAACACGTGATGTCAAAGCAGGTAAATAATAGTTTGCCGCTGCCACGTTAATCACTACATGGGAATCTCTGTGAGGGACTAACCTGCCCATCAAATCTTGAGGCTTTTATTCGCCCACATCCGAGCAACCTCCGCAAGTGATTTGGTGGAAGAACCTTCTTTGCTCAAAGCCAAACTAGCCTTCTCCTTCAATTCTCTCACTCTCTCCCTAATCAACTTCCCTTCTAATTCCCCTTCCATTAACTCCCTTACATACCCACAAATCTCTTCACGCCCCACCTAGCCTTTATCGTTGACTTTGACTCTAATAGCCACTTTCAAATCATCCAGCCTTTATCGTTGACTTTGACTCTAATAGCCACTTTCAAATCATCCGCTATCAAAACCGCGTTTGTTCTCTGCTTCGCAAACAGAGGCCAAGCAATTATAGGCACACCATGAACAATGCTCTCTAGTGTTGAGTTCCAACCGCAGTGCGACAAGAAACCTCCGGTTGAGCCATGGCTCAGGACTTGAACCTGTGGCGCCCAAGAGCTCACCACCAACCCCACATCTTTGGTCCTTTCCAAGAACCCTTTTTGGTAAGAAATCAAAAGGGTCCTTGTTGCTCTTCTCACCAAAGTAAGATGCGTCAGTTTTATCACGTGGGCTTTTAACAACCCAAAGAAATCTGGTCGCACTCATCTCAAGGCCAAAGGCTAATTCGGTCATTTGGCCCTGCGAGAGGGTCCCACCACTGGCAAATGAAACAAACAGAACTGACCCGTTTGGCTGCTTCTCCAATCAACTCAGGCACGAATTAGAAACGGATGAACCCGTCTGCACCACCGGTCCGACCGGGTAAACTGGTGGGTTATTGTGGAATCCTTCCTCCAAAGACTTTAAAAGCCCCCGGTTCCAAATCAACAAAGCTATTCGCTATGATCCTCGAAGCCTCATAAAACTGTTTAGTTTGGTCAATGACAGCTTTGTAGACCGGATGCTTTCTGTCTTGAACCGGGTCCATGAGATCCCGTCCGTGGACCGGCACGCACCCAGGCAATTTGACCGGTTCGGGCAAATTCCGGTACTCGCACGTTGTCGTTTCGTCAAGCTTCAGCAAATGAAACGTTAACTACAAATCCAAGGCGTTACAAGGGGAAAAAATGTAGGACAAAATGTTAAACTCGTTGGCTACATGGAAGGCGTCCACACCGAACATATCAACGACAAGAGCCACCAACCGAGTTGATGACTCGGTCACCATGGCCTTCAACGACTGTCGTAGAGCCGGGAGGGACCGAGTCACGCTGAGTGCGATCCGAGTCTCTATCACCGAGTCAGCGGGAAGGTCGTCGAAGCTCACAGGCGGAAGAAAAATGGAGGTTGTCATGGGTTTTGGCAGGGTTTGGAGGAGTTTCTTTTGGTGTTCCATGGCTGAACCGTCGTTTGGGATGATGAAAGTGACGGCAAAGTTGTGGTGTACGACGAGTCGTTTTGAGAACTCGGCTAGTGGAATGAGATGACCCATGCCTGGAGATGGGACTATCGCTACATGGGGTGGTTTCTGATCTTGTAATCTTGTTACAATACCCTCTTCCATGGTGTTAACAGGGTTTTTTTTTCCTCTTAATTTTTTCCTGTTTGGCTGCCGAGAAAGAGAGATGACCGTTGGTTTTATAGATGGATAAAGTTGTTGATTACGTTTTTTTTCTTTTACGTTTAAAGCCAAAAAAAAAGGACAAAGTTGAGTGTTGTTTTCTCCACCTCTAATTTGACCTTTTAGTGTAACACGCTTGGAGTTGCAGGTATACGATTAAAAGGTCAGTAACAGAAACTAAAATTTAGAATTTTCGGCTTCTCTTGTGAAAATTAATTAAATTGCGTTAACAGATTTCAATTATTATTATTATTATTATTATTATCATCATCAAACCAATTACTTCCAAGAGTTGCTGTTTCCCTCTTAATCATTTTTATGTGTTATAACAGCAATCTCATATACGTTACTAACTAATTTCAGTGTATTTCAAACGTTATATATTGCTTTTCGGTTACAGGGCCCAATTGTCTTCTAACTCAAGCCCGTCGACAAAATGATAATGAGCCATTTTATGACCTGATATTAGTTGTATTGCTAAATGTTAAATGATGTGAAGGCAGTTAATGAGTTGTAACTAAGTGTTTGGGAAAAGAGACCAATAATTTGAACAATTTTTTTTTTGTTTAAAACAGTGTAGCTGTTGAGAGCTTTATATTTTAGCTATTTTTTTGTTTTATGCTGTAGATGTAGAGAGTTTTATACTAAAAACGGTTTGAACTGAAGAGTTCAAACATATATGTCAAACAAAAGGTTAAACTGAAAACACAATAACATATAAAAAAAAATACAGTTCAAAATTTAGTTGGAACTGCAAACCAGAATTTGAACCACGGTTTCTCAAAGTCTAGATATTTCCTTTTAAGTCTAGATATTTCCTCAATGCATGTGTGATGGTTCTTTCGTTTTGGGGCCTAGATAATGCAAGTGCGCAAAATGTCTAGATATTTACTCAATGTGTATGCAAGGACAAAAATATCAATATCGTCAAGGTTGTTTAGATTTTGATTTACGATAATGTAATGAATATTGTCGATGTAGATAGATATTTGAGAAAAAAATAATGTCTTGAGATAAAACTTGTGATTTTTTCTTACAAGTTTACACAATACTAAAATAGTCAATATTACTTAATCTGAACTAAGTTAATAAAATAAATAATACAATTTTGATCTAACATGAGAGTTATATTGCTTACTATAAAAGTATGCTATCGTTATATATATTGATTATTATTCTAATATTGTTTTACATTCTCATTGCAAACAAGGTATAATAATATAATAGTGTATAAAAAATTACCGCCAAACAAAATAAAGTACACATAAACTTTAATCTCTTTAATATCAAAAGGAATTTCTAACTGGTTGAAAAGCATTATGTAAGTTTTGATTTTGATCTGAACAATATATCTGTCATGATATTACCCTTAAATAGTTGATACACAAGTATATCAAAGAAACCATTTTAGTTTTATACTTCTAAATTCGTCCTAGGTTGAAAACTATAGGGAGTATTATATTCATAAAATTTTGGTTAGTTTCTAAGTTTATGGAGTCAAAACTCAAGGCAATAGAATCCTTATCAGTTTGACTCATTTGAGTTATACCATATTATTTTGTGCTCTATGAAGAACAATAATTGAAACTAGTTGACAAAAATAGTAAAAATATAGTACATACATTATGTAACATGATATAGGGTTTGCTAAGAGTCACAAGTAAAAATTATTTTAAGACCAAATAAGTTTTAATAAAAACTTTTTTATTATTTTTTGATTCAATATATTAGTCACATTTTATTGAAAAATAATTAAAAAAAGCCTTACAAAATTGATTTATTTGTAAAAAAATTCTAGATTTTTACTAATATTTATCGATATTATGGATATTACGGATATCCTAAAAGAAAAAATTCTTCCCATATCGATATTAAGACTTTTATATACGGATATCGTTGTACAAATTGTGGACATTTTTATCTTAATGTGTGTGAATGGTTCTTTTGTTTTGGGGCCTACATAATGCACGTTCCATGCTCAGTGCATTTAAACTGCGATGTCAGAGCAACATCTTCTTTTTGGTGTCGTGGATGATGCATGGTCATGATAATAGTATTTAGACGAACTTATTTCGGTTTTCCTCTGATAAATCTTGTTAATTTTTTCTAGAAAAACAAAGTAAAAGAGGATTTTCACGATTTGGTAGCTTAATATCTTTGATTTTCTTTTTCCTTTTGACAATTTTTCTCGGAATTCATCTAACTATTGCATACATGGACTTTTTTTAATCACTATCCCTTGATCGAATTCCTCTTTTTTGAAAAACCAATCGCTATTTTTTTTCTTTTTTGACAAATTGATTCTTCAATTTTAAAAGTGTGGGAACTATAATGGGTCATAATCTAATCTAAATCTCGCGTTGCACACAAAAGTATATCATATTATATATTATAAATTGTAAAGTATATCATATTATAAATGTATGTTGATGGACTCTATTAAATTCTTATTTGTTATCTGATATAAAGACTAAATGTTAGGATTTATAATTCGGGAGCGTGAAGACATCACCACTGTCTTTTTTT
Organism: Artocarpus hirsutus; assembly: GCA_946598075.1. Lineage (NCBI taxonomy): Eukaryota > Viridiplantae > Streptophyta > Magnoliopsida > Rosales > Moraceae > Artocarpus > Artocarpus hirsutus. The sequence continues at coordinate 22,634 of CAMOHE010051601.1, forward strand.
TTTTTTTTTTTCCTTTGCAAATCCTATGTGATGTCATATTTTTGTTAAAAAAAAAGTATTATATTTTTGCTATCAAAAATAGAAGAAAAATGGAGATTTCGTCTTTTAGGCTAAAGCACACAATCGTCCAAAATTCGAAAATTAATTGAGTAACTAACTCAATGAGTTTGAGCAACTGACTCTAGCTTTTTTTACAAGCAAACCCAAAAAATAATAAGAACTCTTGCTTCTAACTAATGCTTTCATAACATGTGTCACGTGACTCTAACTAATAGGATGTTTGACAAGCATGGTTAAAATCAACTTTTTGATTCAAAATACTGTAGCGTATAAGAGCTCTTTATTATTTGGTAACCAAAAAGTTGATTTCAACCATACTTGCCAAACACTATATAACTATTAACCCTGCTAACTAATTCTAATCACTACCTATTACCTTCTACCAAACACACTTTTGGGCTAGAAAATCAGAACAGCACTTCTAAAATTTCCAAAAACTTTGACGAAAGTACAAACAACATCATTATTGAAGGTGAAATGCTGACTTTAATTAACTATAGGACAAAATTTCACTTGACCGAAAGTACAGACAATTAGGGCCGGCAATTTGGATACGACACGATGACACGATACGAAAACGACACGAGATGAACGGGTTTGGACTGCACGTTTATTAATTGTGCCATAAATGGGTTGGCACGAATAACATGAAAATAAACGAGCTGGATTCGTGCTAACACGTTAAACACGCCTTAACACGTTTAATTAAACGGGCCGCAAACGTGTTAACACGACACGACCCGCCCGTTTATAACACATTTAAACTTAAAAATAAAAATATTTGAAATATTTATAGTAGGTTAGTATTAATTAGATATTGTGTTTTTGTTAATTTTCTTTATTGGCTTTTTTAAATTTTTTTTTTAAAAAAAAAAATTATTTTTTTTAATTTTTAGTTAATTGGGTCATAAACGTGTCATATGCGTGTTGTTATCGTGTCAACCCGTCATGGCACATTTAATAATCGTGTTAATCATGTCGTGCCATGTTACACGTGCCATAGGCGTGTCGTGTTCGTGTTGGCATTTCTGGCACGTTTATTAATCGTGTCGTGTTCGTGTTTGGGCTAAATGTGCCGTGCTATAAACGTGCCGATACGAACACGATTATTGCCACCCCTACAAACAATATCATTTTTGAAGTTGAAATGCAAACTTTAATTAACCACTCATTTTTTTTAAGGACAAAATTTCACTTGACCTTTCCTTCCACTGCTCTCTCCCTCTTTATCTCCTTACCTATCTATCTCTTGACACTAGAGGTGGCGCAGTAGAGGCTTGAAACTTTGCACGGACACCCAGCCGGTTGGCCCCAACCTTTCGAGAGCAATGCTTGCCTAACCTAGCCTTTTCAATATGAAATGTGAATAAATGAGAAATAAAGATTACAAGCGCCATCAAACTCCCAACTCTTACTTCAAAGCTCTCCCCCGACCACCCTCTGCACTCAATGTGAGAGCTTTATTTGATGGTTACCACCAGATATGACCTCCCACTAGCCAAATCCAGCCCATCCAAGTCTGTCAATTCTTGTCACCATTAGCGTGCTTGTCTCTATATGTTCTAGTTGTTTTCGGTTATCGTGGTACTTAAATCTAAAAAAGAAATCTAATTTTATATACAAATGGACTTATTTTTAATGGTTATGTTTCAAAATAATAACATATTTTAACAATACGATATGATAAGAATTTAACCTTATTAATTATCATAAATTTTAGTCAACTATCTACTTTATTACAACTATCAGATTTATATCATAACAATATCTTTTGAAAACGTAATATTGAAACCACACCCACATATACACACACATATATATATATATATATATATATAAAGTGTCCCAATGCTATGATGTTTGTAGAAGGAACTCCAAAATATATATATATATATATATTTGGAAACACGGCAGGAATTATAGCAGCTCTCCAATCTTAAAATCTCTCAAGAGGCCTACCTATGTCCTTAGGACGTGTCGCCCGTGGCTTGATACATGACATAGGTGGCCCAATTTGGTGTTGTGATGGATGCATCACAATTAAAATTGAGGTTAATGAGACAATTGGTCCAATTACGTTTATTGAATTAAAATATGGCTTTAATTTGTAAAAATTTTACAAATGTTTCACAATGATATCATTAAAATTATTTATATGTAATTATATAGTATAATATGTAATATCATTAAAATAATTACTTTATTATTAAAGATATTTTTAAGATATTTTAAATATTATGTTAAATTTTAATTTTATAACAATAATAATTTAGACATGTATTGTAATTTTTTTTTAAAATTGTACCGACTGACTCAGTAACTGCACGGGCCATTCTTCATGGGCTCCCCTTCAACAAACTACATAGGCCCATTGCTTTTTATTTCCCACTTTTTTCTTGGATTTTTAATTTTTCTCCTTTTGAAATGGTCCATGTCCCAGTTCATGATATTATGCCTATTATATTTAGAAGTTGAAGAAAATTAAACCTAAAGAATGTGTTGGCAAAAAAAAAAAAAAAATGAAACACAAAACAGCCACGTAATTAGTCTCATCGGGGAGCATGATAATGAAATTCTTATTAGTTATTTCAATTGTTAATGAATAAAAGAAATAGCACACATGTCTTAGCACCATATTTTTAAACTCAATTAGTATTATAAAAAAAATTAACATTTGGAAATAGATATCCAAAATAAAGTAATAAACAAATAAAAGAGTTTGTCTGATCCAACTTCAAGTTTTACATCTACCTATCAAATAAATGAGAACAAAAAAAATATTTGGTACCCCACTAGGCATAATTTTGAATAGTTAAATAGCATAATTATTTATTAATTTAATAGAAATTATCTAATTATATAGAATTATCCTACATCCATTGTCCTTTTTCATACCTTATCACAAAATTCGCCAATAAAAATAATAAAAAAGTTAAACAATATACTATGTTATCATACTCCTTTTTTTTTTTTTTTTTTTGAGAGAAGATCATCACCCTTTTCATTAAACACGTTAGTTATAGAAATTTAATGATGTGTAAAATGATACTATTATATAAAATTTTAATTTGATGGTAAAATTATAAAATGATAATACACGTTATTATTTATTCATTTATTTGAATGGGTTAGTGGTAGAATTTGATCACATACAGTGAAATTAGTTATTTAACCCGCGAACTATTAAGAATTAATAATAATTTGAAACCATTATTATATATAATTTGTCAGTTCTAACAAAGAAAATATGATTATTAAAAAAAGAGGAGGAGAAAAACAATATTCCGAAACATTAAAATATAGACAATAAATTCTTCCATACTATACACAGAGCATATTATACGGTTTTATGGAAAATTAAGCAAAAATTTTTATATTCTCCATGATCAGCTAATATACCTGCCTACTATCAAGCACACGAAATACCGATCGAACTCGTGGCCGCGAACCGCTCCGATCCCGTTCTCGCTACCAGCGATCCAATCTCCGGCGAGAATCCGCCGAAATCGATCTCCGGAACCTCAGGAATCGTCGTCAGCGCGCCGGACTTGTCGTAAACGACGAAGAATCCATCCTTCGACTGCTCTCTCACTCGGAAAAGCGGATCGGAATTAGCCTTCGGCCGGAAAACTGATCGGAGAAGCTTGTTGATCGTTCGGGAGATCTTCGACGACTTCTTCGCCGGCGCCGGGGCCGCCTGCTTCGGCGCGGGAATGACTCGGCGGTCGGACAGGTGAGGCATCGAGAGGCTTCTAGAGGATATGGCAGAATCGAGCTGGCGTTTGAAGGAATTGAGCTCGAAGGAGTCGTAGAGCGTGCTTCCACAATCCCAAACAAGCGTCTTCTTCTTCTGATCCGGTTGATTTTCGCCGTTCTCTTTCGATTTCTCCATTTCCCGAGTGTTTGGCTTCCGAGAAGTTAGGCAGAAGAAAGAGAGAGAAAATTGTTTCAAGAGAGAGAAAGGGATCGTGATTTCTCGAAAGGTTTTGCGAGAGGGCTTTTCGAAATGGTGTGGTGAAGGTTCAAATGTGTTAGTTATGAGTTTACGACCTAAAAGCTTCTTTTTTTTTTGTTTCAACCTTCGTACGAAGCTTGTTCACGTCGTGCTTTTATCGGCCATGAATTTCTTCTGAGCCTGCATTCAATGGAATTGAAAGAGATATGGTTGGGGAACTTTATAATGACAATCCCTTGAGTTTCATTTCTTGCCATGGAAGTAATTATATATTACATGCTTTCCATTTCCCCGTTACTTTGGTTGACCATTGATGTATATATTATTATAAATATAAATTAATGCCCTTGAAAGAAAAAGTAAAATCGAGTGACACTTATGCTTACCGAGGGAGAGAGATCGAAAAAATCGATGCCACGTCATTATCGACATGTTTAATAGGTTAACGGAGCTGCCAATTGCCAGTAATTTGTAGGGTGTTTAGCGGGGGTTAGAATTATTAGTTAGAATTATTTTTACTCGAGCATGTGAGAGCTTTATACTATAGTGATTTTTTTTATTGTTATTGTAGTATGTGAGAGCTTTACATTATCGCGATTTTTTTATTGTTATTGTAGTATATAAGAGTTTTACACTGTTTATAACTGAGAAAGTGATCCAAACCATCTTCTGCCAAACATCTTTTGAGCTTCGATTTTGAGATTTAGACGGTCATTTGGTGACTCAAATTGTTTAGCCACCGTATGTGCTAGTTTCTTTTATACATATAAAGGATTAAAGAAACTTGACTCTCATATGGTTTAACTATGAAAATAAAGATTAATTTTTATAAGGACATTGAACCATTTTGATTTTTTAAGATAAGTTTGATTTCTACCTAACAATGTGTTCACTTAGATATTGTGTTTTTTGTAACCTTTATGAGACTATTGACTATTTTGGTGTCATTATATTTGGTAAATATGAAAATCATAAAATTCTGACTTAGCTTATCATATTATACGATTCCATTGAAAAAATTATATAAAAAAAAGGATTGGAATTGACTGGTCAATTTGGATTGGTTATTCTTCCTCCTTGACCGACTCAGTTTTGATTTTACAAATATCGATAATTGATCGATTTTGGTCACCAACCTTTGAATCAAGATCTGATGTTTCATTTTCTTATCTCCTAGCCCCCTAATTAAATTTTAAACACATAAATAAATTGCATAATTACTTTTAATAATTATGTCCTATCTATATGTTCAGGTTGTTAACATTAAACAACATGTCAAATAATTTGGATTGGTCATTCTCTCCCCTTGGTCGACTCGGTTTTGATTTTACAAATATCGATAATTGATCGGCTTTGGTAATCAACCCTTGAATCAAGATCTGTTGTTCCATTTTCTTGTCCTGTAACCCCCAACTAAATTCTAACACTTAAGTAAATTGCATAATTACTTTTAATAGTTATGTCCTATTTATGTGTTTAGGTTATTAAGTTTAAATAATGTGTCAAATAAACAGTAAAAAAATAATCAATAAAACAAAAAAATAGGATAGCAGATTTGAATTTGCAACTCTTTGAATCGAACCGAAACTACCGGCGTTTTAACTTTATCATAAATTAAAAGAGAAATACTATTCATTCACGTATTAATAAATAATAGAGCTTAAGTGACGCGGCCTATGATTATTAGTTAATAGGAGGCTCTTGCATGTGATCCTTGCATCCAACCTCTTTTCACGTTAATCATGGGGTAAAACCTGTTAAGCACCGTCCAAAACAAATCCCATAATCAATCGGCCAGATTTATAGAGTATATACGCGTCATGAACACGATTACATATTAGAATATATAATTATTCAAAAATGGATAAGAGATATAAAAGCAAATGGCGTTTTTAAAATAAATGACTATTTTTTTTTTAAATTAGGCAAATGACCTATCCTTTTTAAAATGATAAAAATAACCTGTATTAATTATAAATCAGCTATAGTTTATGAGTGATAAACTCAGATTTATCATTAATAAACCTATAAATAACAAATCTTAAAAAAACTCCAAACTTTAACCCTCTCTTCAATCTCCCTTTTCTCTCACTGTATAGCAACTCCAAGTATTATCGACGCCATACTATTTTATTGAGTTTATTAGTGTAAACTTGAGTTTATCAGTGATAAACTAGTAAATAATAAACCTTAGAAAAACTCCAAATCTTAATATCTCTTCTCTCTCCTCCTCTTTTTTCACTGCACAACATCTTTAGACATTGTCAGCACTACACTATTTATAGAGTTTGTCACTAATAAACCCGATTCTATCACTGATAAACCTATAAATAACAAAGCCTAAAAGCCCCAAATCCTTAGTTTCTCTCTCTTCTTTCTCTCCCTCTTCTCTTATTGCACAACATCTCCAGACATTGTCGATGCCATACTTTGTCAAGTCGGCCATTGGACCATTGACGAATATTATTTTGATTAATAATAGTAAAAAGTTGTTTTTGCATTTTGATTTTATGATTAATAACGAAGGACCATTTGCCTGATTTTAAAAAAGTATAGTTATTTATGGTAAAGAAGCCATTAAAAAGATCACTTACCCCAATTTTTCAATCAATAATTGATTCGTCTATTGTTACATTTGTATTGTTCATAGACGTTATATAAATAATCACTCTAAATGAAGTTCTGTGTTGATTAATCAATTATTTTAAGAGGTCTTAACTCTTTAAGGGTGATTTTATCATTTAGTTTTTTTCATTTAATAATGTTTTTTAAAAAGGTTTAAGAATGTTTTAAATTGTATCTAGTAAAAATTAATAAGAATAATTCTACTTTTTTGAAAAAACGTAATTGCCACAAGGATATTTTAAGTATGATTTTAAACACTTGAGGTGTTTTACGCATTTTTATAATAAGAAAAGAAAAGGTGCTATTTAGACAAAATATAAGAGATGTTTTGTATATTTTTCTCTATTGGATATCTAGAATGAAGATTTGAAATACATACTAAATATGTTTTACTTAAAGCATTATTTGCTCCCTCTCAGTTGAGATTGCTCATGGGAATGTCACGGTAAAGCTTACAGGATATGACAAGCCTTTTGTATTTTTGTTCTAAGCAATAATGAAGAAGCACAAAGAATATTGAACACTTTGTTTTCTGGAAAAGAAAAGAAAAAACATGAGAAAATAGAATTAGTTATAATATTTTTCTATTTTATTGATCACACCTTTTAAAAATAACCATCACTTTTTCAAAAAGATTAAAATTCAAATTTTACACAGTTTCTAAGAGGTGATAACCTTTCAGAACAAATTTAAAATATTTTAAATTTAATTAAGCAAATACAAAATAAAATAAAAAATATTAAATTTGAATAAATTAGAATAAA
>CAMOHE010051601.1:41006-58000 GCA_946598075.1 Artocarpus hirsutus
AAGCTGTACCTGAAGGCACTGTCCAGCGAGCAAAATTGCTCCTATTCCAACCCCAGTATTTATGGCCGTTTGAATAAATATCACAAAGTAAAACATCCATCCTGAACCTGTTACAAACACATTACAAAAGCTACATACGTGATATCACCTACTGAACACATTATTAAAAAAAAAGTATTATGACGCATTATTGCAACTAGAACTTATAGATAACTCTACGGTAAGGCATAGGGACCATTAATCATAACAAAAAAAAAAGTATTATGACACATTATTGGAACTAAAACTTATAGATAACTCTACGGTAAGGCATAGGGACCATTAATCATAACTTAACGGTGCTTATAAAGTGAGTACAACGACACTAGCCTGCTAGACAAAAGCAGTTTTAACCATTATCTCAGTTATAAACAGTGTAAAGCTCTCACATGCTATAATAAAATAATAATAATAATAATAAAAATAAAAAATTTTATAATATAAAGCTCTTACATATCTGCAATAAAAATAGTTTTATCCAATGATTCTAACTACGATGTCAAATACCCTAAGATTTTCTCTCGGTCTTCTCAAATAATATTGACAATCTGATGAATGTGAGGATGCCCAATTGTAGCATCAAACCTTAGTGGGGTTAAATTTAGAATATGACAGTCTACTTTTATAAAACTTAGAGAATGTATCATGCTTCATGATGTTAAAGATTGTATCCTGGGTGGTTGCTGTGATCTCATCTTTCCACCTGGTCAGAGAAATAGAAAAAAATCTGAGGTATTTCAAAATACCCTCTTTTTAAGGGGAAAAAAAGTCCTTTAAATTATATATCTTTATACACCGAACAAGAAAAATACCACGACAAAAGTCATCACTTTCATTCCCCAATTTTTGCATATAGGTCAAAAAGCTCACTACTTAAATATAACTATTATTGAGTTATTTCCACCCACAAAATTACTCTAAAAATGAAAAAATTTTGCAAACTTCCATTTTCTCGGCAACCAAACAAAAACAAGCAACAACTTAGCGGCAAAGCTAAAATAGTCCTTTAAATTATATATCTTTATACACCGAACAAGAAAAATACCACGACAAAAGTCATCACTTTCATTCCCCAATTTTTGCATATAGGTCAAAAAGCTCACTACTTAAATATAACTGTTATTGAGTTACTTCCACCCACAAAATTACTCTAAAAATGAAAAAATTTTGCAAACTTCCATTTTCTCGGCAACCAAACAAAAACAAGCAACTACTCAGCGGCAAAGCCATACGCAATGTCACTTACGGTAACGGAGTTAAAGTGGAGTTATAAATGTCACCATCAGGCCCTACACGTGTAAGAATCCTCCTACAAATATGCTACAGATGCGTGACGACGACGTTTTGACGTTCCATTTCGTTGTCGGAGAGCAAGCAAACCGGTGCATTAAAACAAATTTATTATTATTATTATTATTATTATTAACTCTTTTTTTTCCTAATTTAGAATGATATTGAACGTCCGTTTGTTACCTAGGACGTCGGAGGCGAGTTCACGGAATCGGATGTGGCGGCGACCGGCTTTCTCACAGTGGTCAAGCACCTTAGACATGAGATAATACGCGTAGAACGTCACCATCCCCATGATCGTCAGGCACAGAAATCCAAGCGCCCACCCAAGCCCCCTGAACGCGTACGGCAGTGTCAGGATCGTGGGCCCCACTATCGCCGTCGTCAGATGAAACCCGGCATGCCACCATTGGCCTATGACCCGAAAAAATTATTAGCAGGAGATTTCTACGGTAGGCCTCAAAAATAATATATATACACACATATATAAAGGAATACCTTTGGATTCGAGGACGAAGGCTGAGCCGGCGTCGTCGTCAGGGTGGTTGTCGCGGTACGAGCTGGTTTTCGTCGGCTCCTCCCCCATGGGACGGAGAAGGGTGGTGGTGGTTGGGCGCAGATTAAGTAAAATATGTTAGACGACACCTTAGGGGCGCACGTTGGAGGAGGGGAATTAAATAAAGGGGTGGGAGAACAGGAAATTCTTTGGAAGCGAAGGGGCTGAGCTGTCGATCGCCGCCGCCCGTGGGATGCGGGTGGGGAAAAGAATAAAATTCCCTCCACGTTCTTTTTTGTTTGTTTATTTTTTTACTTTATTTTTTTCACGAGTTTTTCTTTTATGAGCTTTGTAGCATCGTGAGACTTTTGTGGGATTGGGATGGACTATGGAGGCAGTTTATACTCCTCTATTTTTTTAATGTGATTACCAATTTACCCTTGGTCTCCTGTTTTTTTATTTCCATCTTTATGAATAAGACTTACCTGAATCGTTGATTTTTTTTTTTTTTTTGGAAGAATCGCTTACATTTTTATCAATGTATTTAGGTGTTTGAGAAGAACTAAACTTTAATTTGCAAAGTGTAACATGTATGTAGCCTGATTTTTCTCGTGATTTTAGCACATAAAAACTTTACACTTTTAACGACTAAAAATTTTAATTATAATTGATTTTGTTAAACAACATTTTAATTTTATTTCAAATTCAATTTCTATCGATATTTATACGCGTTCATTCACAACAATGGTTCTTTTGTTGAGTACTTTCACCACTAATGTATATCTTTAAATTATTAAATCTAGTTAAAATAATCAAGATCATTTTAGGTTAATTATAAAAATATATCTTTTATATTTATCCTTATATTTTAAGAAACTTTAGATTTGAATGAATTGTTTCAATTCCAGCCTTGAGTAATTAAAAAGGCAATAATACCTTTTAGCGGAAGGCTGTATCTGGGTTATTGAACTCCATTTAAAAAAATATTAGTTTTTTGCTTCAAAAACTGAAAAACATACTTTTAATATTTTACAACCTCTTTTTCTTTTGTTTTTTTTTTTTTTTACGTTTTTTTTTCCTCCCTCATCTCTGTTTGCCAAGAGGCTAAACCAGGCAGCCCTCTTCCCACCACATCTTCCCTCCCACCTCATTCCTCGTCCGATGATCGCCCTCGCCACCCAACCCTCGCGACCCACCCCTGGCCCGTGAATCTAGCCCCATTCCCTGACCCCATCAGCTTTCCACCGGGAAAAAAATCTCCTCGCATCAAAGAAAAAAGAAAGAGGTGAAATTTTTCTCCACAAAAAAGAAACAACTTTCAGGAATCTCGTCAGAAAATTAATTAATGCACTCTTACAATCACCTTAGAAAACCAGAGCAAAAAAAAAAAAAGAAAAGAAAACAAACACCTCAGAAAAAGGGAAAATGAAAAGCAAAGCCTTGCATTTGTTTATTAACAAGGTGGTGGGTCGCCGCGATCGGTGTTCTCCTTGCTACCTCCGTTAACCTTCGTCCTTCTCCTCGGACAGTATAATGCCTAACTCTTTTTTCTTTCTTTTTAATAAACCTCATTTAATTTGTAGAAAAAGAGAGGAGATGAACGGGAGGGAGGAGGAAGGAAGAAAGAAGAAAAAGAAATTGGAGTGAATGGGAGACCTGTTATCTGCAGCAAAAATGAGAGATGAACGGGAAGGAGGAGGAAGGAAGAAGAAAGAGAAATTGGAGTGAGCGGGAGACTTTTTTTTTTAATTATTATTATTAAAAAATGTAAAATTTTATTTTTAATTGGTATTATTAATTATATTACTCATGAGAGGACATTTGGGCCAAAAAAAATTAATTTTGCCACCCTTTTTGGTTTATAATTAACAAAGAATAAAATTAAAACAATTTTTTTAAATTTAAAATATATTTTTATAGTTTTTTAAAATAAAAAGGTAAATCATGAAATAAATAAACCTAAGAGGTATACCTCTATAATTAACCCAAATCTTTTTTTTATTTATAGAATTGGTTGATGAATTTTTTGATCCATTAGGTTTTATCAAAATCACTTTTTTCTATAATGACTGAAAAATAATTATTTACGTATTAGTTATTTTTTTAATATCTATAGCAGAATCGCTTTTTAAATCTAATTAAAATTATCTATTTTTTATATATTTAAGGGTTGAAAACTAAATACATTTTTTTTCCCGACTAAAAATGATAGTCGTTAGAGGCGCCGTTGTTTGTGGGTCATACTTAATAGAAACAGGCGGATGAACAACTGGCGTCGTTCTGAATAAAATAAGATCGTTCGGGTCTTTTTATTTAAAAAGGCAACTGCACCAACCACGAAAACGATGCCGTGTCGCACGTCATTACGTCATTAAACTTAAATTTGACGTTGCAAGGTGCAGTCCAATCAAAAAAAAGGAAACAAAAAAAGTTCATATCCAGCCCAAAAATAAAATTATCAAGGATAACAAGGTGCAACTGTTGTGACTGTTTTTGGGACAATTAAGTGCACGCCAATGTAAAAACATACCTTTTTTTTTTTTAATTGATAACGTAAAAATTTTCTCCCAACTATAATCTCTATAACAAGGTGTCCTTGATTTTCAAAAAATAACATTCTATTCTGATCAATAAAATAGTAACAAAAAAAATATTTATGTTTGGGTATTTAATTAAAATTGGAGTATAATTGGCATGTGCTGTCTAACAAAAGAAATTTTAATATTAAAAGTTGAATTAATTTGAAAATTTTAATTATTTTGAGAAATAAATATTTCAAAAATCTTAAGATTTCTTCCAATTAATAACCTCTCTCTTTAACTTTTTTATGACTTCATAGAAAAAGTACTACTAGGTTATTTGTCATCTTGGTTAAAACTAACAGTATAAAACTCTTAACGACTATAGTAAAAAAATTAAAATTTGCTACAGTGTAAAGCTCTCATATACTATAGTTTTTTAGTCAATATTTTTCAGTCTTAACCGCTCTCCCAAACACCCTATAAATGTTCAGCAAACTCTTATTCTTATCAAATCTTTATTTTTTCCTTTGTTCTCCACTTAAAAAAAAATGTCCAAGTGTGCAATATCCTCTAATCGTTTTGCCAGGATTGTTAAGTCTCTCACGTTAGGATTGGCCACGACAAACTTTGGGATAAAATCAGCATGGAGTCTAATTTGACTGAATGGATAATACAAATCAAATCAAGTCCCACAAGATGGAAATAGCTTGAATTTCAGGGCCTGAGCTTTTGCTAAATTGCTTACATGGTGCAACCAAAACATGGTTGGTGTGACGTAAATTTGCATTAATTTTCTATCGTCGTAATTTCTTTAGGGGGTTTATCTACAAGGTAATTTGTACAGCTAAGTCAGCCTAGTTAAAGAGGCCAGTGAAAGGAAGGAGGAGGGAAACCAATAGGTCATGAATTAAGAGAAAATTGTGTTGCTTTATGGGTAGTTGAAGTTTGTACGGCTAGTACCCTTCAATGGTGATCAATGATGGACGTATTTCAGGCCTAAACATTTTTAGTGTCATCAAGTCCAAAGTAAAATGAGAAAAACTAGTCTTTAGAGAAGAACTTCTCAGTTCACTACAATATTAAATGGAACATATGAAAGAACTTCTTCACATCCGAATACAAGGAAAAAAAATATTAAATTACTTAATTTTCCACTATTTTTTAATCATGCTCTATGTAATAAAAAAATGTGCTTTGGAACCAAGAGCTACACACATTGCTATCGACAATTCAAAGACACCTATCAGAAGTTCATGATAAGTGTGGGAGAGACTCTAGCTCATTTTACCTCGTTATTGGAATCAACGACGACATACGTCACCGTCTTCGCTACGTTTTCGATGTTCGAAATCTCCATCTACCATGGACTTTCAACCAATTTTTGGCCTTAATAGTAGGGATGATATTTTTACCTGTGAATGTGTATCTGCCCTCAATAGAATGGGTAATAAAATTACCCTGAGTCAGGGGCGGGCCGGGTTTGAAGCTCTCTCTCCTCACCTCAACCTAATTATATATATTTATATACATATATATACATATATTTCTATACATTTATATATGTGTTTATATAGAATTGAGCTGGCATGAAGCTATGAAAAGAGTATTTCAAAGAAAATGAATAATGTTGTTAGTATTTTAATGTTTTTGTTTATTTTACAAATTTAGTTTTCAGATTGATGATGTTTGGATGTTAATTATGCTCTATTTTATAAGAGATAAATGAATATGTAGCTAAATTTTACAATTTATCGGATAAAATTTGATTCAAGATAAATAATGTTAAATTAATTTTAAATCTCTTAATAGATAAATGGGAAGATTATGAGGATAACTCCCTCGATGAGGATTCTTTGACCCCAACCCATTTTAGACTAGATGGTATGGGGAGCAAAAGAATAGTAAGGTACGGAAGTGGAAGAAGTGTCGCGACCCAAAAGTAGGGGCACTATTGTTAAAAAATAACTAAAATAAAATAAAATTGTTAACTTGAAAATAATAATACCAATGAAAACTATTGCCTCGCGAGGGCTTAAAAGATCATAAATAACAAAATTGTTTAAGAATTTTTTTTAACAAATCGATGCAAATATAGAAAACCAATGCCAGAACAATTCGTATAATATAATTGAGAACTCTAAATGTAATTTCTATCTTATTTGATCTTGCACAACATAGAGGGGAAATTTTAAAACAATAAAAAAATAACGACAGGCCCAGTATGATCTATTTTATCAAACTTGAAGTTAATGCACTAAGATTTCAAATCCACAAAAAATTCTAGATGTGGATTCATCATAAATTCTCCTTTTGCAATTCTTTTCATATATTATACTTATCAATATATCATATATCTTGTCTTCAATCACTCGCGCATGAAGTGCCCCCGACTAGGATTTAGGGCCTGCCCACAGGTTATATCTTTATAACCTAATCTCTAAGGCTATCATTTCTCACACCTACTGTCTAGTGTTTCTTCTACTCTTTGACAACGTTTACAAACAATCAGTGCTCAGAATTTAAGATTTTAAATTTAAATATTATTTGACATTTGTTTTTTATGATTTTCAAATTATAAATATTTATTTATATATATACTTTTCTCGAATCATCTGTTGAGAAGACCATTTTCATAAAGCAAAGGTATTTAATCATATTTTTCATAAACATTTATTTTCATGGCTAAAACAATTCAAATCATGGCTGTCAAAGAAAGAATAAAGAAATCCTATCTCTTTAGCAAATAAAACCATGGATAATTTTTAATCCGTTCATATCATGTATGCTCCAAGTACGCCTTTAATCTTAAGACGTATAACAAATTATAAATTTAACTTAAATACTAATTTTATAATTATGTTAATTTATTTTATTAGTATGCCTTCATCATTAATATGCTCAAAATATGTATAATAACTTTCTAACTTAATTTCAATAATATTAGAAATAAAAAAAAATTATTTTAGTACAAAATATGTTATATTTGATTTTTAAAATAAATAATTGGTTTTATAATGTTTAGAAATAAAAACAATCAAAAAGGTTAATTTTCATTCAAACAAAAAAAAATGAAATTACAATTCTGTAGCAAACATACTTAATATTTTCATAATATAAAAATACAATTCTTGTCTTGTTGGTTTAGTTTGCTGTTACTCTTTCCCCATTTCAAGGGTATGAACCTTGCCAAGCTCAAAACAATTTTTTCTTTTTTGAAAACATGATGTCATTTTTGAAAACGACCTTTTTTTATTCAAATTTGGATGCCATTTTTTCCATTTTTTGTGGATTTCTTCTTGAAAAATTTTTCAAAAATGACCAGATCCGTCTCCCACCTATTTTCTGATCAAATCTAAGTTTCTTATATATTTCTAAGCTTAAAAATGACATATAATCATCCACAATCCTTAAAAACACATTTTTACAAATTTCATATTCAAAATATAAGTTAAAATCAAAGTTTAAGTTTAAGAAATTTACCTTAAATTCAAGTTTAAAACCTTGTTTTAATCATCAAAATCTCCCCTTTTTTTACTCTATGAGTTGCGAGGATTATTTTTCGTGATTTTTAGTAGAAAATAGGTTGACTTTGAGTTTTAAGTTTATTGGGTTTCTCTTGTTTGTGGCTGCCGTGGAAGGAAAAGAAAAGCAGAGGAGGAAGAAGGAAAAGAAGAAAGAAAGAAATGGAGAAGCAGGGGAAGAAGAAAAAGGAAAGAAAGAAAAGAAAAAGACAAAGAAAGAGGGAAAGAGAGAGACGGGGAAGCAGGGGAGGAAAATTTGCTCTGAGCAGTTCAACTGCCAGGGCAAGGGTGAAAAATTTTCTCGCCGAAAATTTTGTAGATTTTGGATAGAAAATGCCAAAATAGAATTTTTGTAAATAAACAAAAGTTTGAAGTTGGAAGACATTTTAGTAATTTCACAAAATTAATATATAATTTTAAAAATTAAAAATAAGTAACATAAATAAGCTTAGAAATATTTGTGATAAAATAAAATTTTATAAAATTTATATAGGCATACTTATAACTATACTTAACATAACTAATATCCATTAAAATAAAAGATGTTATAGAAAATATACTATGACGCCTCGAGGAAAGGGTCAGTAGTTTTAGGTAAATAAAATAAAAATTAATGTAAATAGACAAATAAATAAATAAAGATATGTCGAAAATAAATAAATTAAGTAGATTTCTTATTTAAAATAAATATCATCAGAAATAAATGATATCATCAGCAGTCACCATAACGTGAATACCAAGAATGTAGGGCCGAGATCTCATTCTCATACACCATCACGTGGAAGCTAGTCACGAAGGTGGGTAGGTAAATAAAATACAAATAACATCAATAATAATAATAATATAAATACACTGAAAATCGTCTTTGAAATAGATGACGCAGTGGGGCTCACAAAGACGAAAGTGACATCAACAGTGACATTGGGACAAGTCGTACAGTACATGTGTCATACCACAGTTACATAGAAAATACCATTTCAATCCCAAGAGTCAGGTTCCGATCCTAGGACCTTCCTCACTCTTTAAAACCTGGAAGGGGATATTTAAAAATAGGAAAAACGTGAGCAGAATGCTCAGTAGGATAATTAGTTAAAAACAAGTTATTTTAAAATATCATTCACATATCATATTTACTAAAACAAGTCTCAAAAATTTATTTATAAAGATTGATAAATACTTACTTGAACAAATCTTTGATAAAACGTCACCGTATAGGTTTTGAAAATCCAAAATAAATATCAAAATACAATTCTTCAAAATCAATGATAGAAATCAATATTAAAAGAAAACATTTAAGAGATGGACTTGGCCAAAATAATTTAAAAAGGGCTACCAAAGGAAGGGATGAAAATATCCTACCTCATTTGAAATCCAATAACGTAAGCTCCAAATAAAATCCAACGTATGCTCCATATACATTTAAAACCTTGAAAACTCTATTTAAAATCATAAATTACTTTCAAGAAATATCATTATGTTAGTTTAATTATCAATGTGCCCTTTTGACTTAAAATAATCATAATACAAAATTACAATCCTTTTTGAAACATTTCGGAATCATTAGACATTAAAAATTGAAAGAAAAATACAATTTTCTAAGTCCACAGTCAGCTTGTCGAATTCCCTGGTCCGGCCTACCGAACTACACAGTTTGGCTTGCCGATAGTATGAATCCGGCTTGCCGAACACATGAATCTGGCCTGTCGAAGATCAAGTTCGGCCTACCGAACTGGCAAAATCAGGGAACCTGAAACTTCGAGTCTCAACCTTCCCAAGCTCCAAATCTCAAATTAAAACCTGTTTTTCAATTCCCAGATCATGAAAATCATATAGAAAGCATAGGAAATCATAATAGAACAAGTTTGAACAATTTTCCCCAAATTTAAACTCAATTTCACAATAGATTTGAAAATCTAAGAAAAATGTAAAAATTTTGATTAAACTAATTTTTGTTCAAATAAAGTTTAGATTCATAGTAAAATAAGTCCTATAAGCTTAGATTAAACATTATCTAAGCTCAATGAAGCTCGAATTCAACAATCAAAGAAAATTTGAAAAATTGTAATCTAAACTTTGAAATTTTAAGAAAAAGGAAAAACTAACCTTTAATGACGTTTTTGAATAAAAACTTGATGATTTGAACTTCAATCCTTGGTCTTAAATCAATGGTAAAGCGCTTGAGTTTGAAAATTTTTAGAGAGAAAGAGAGAGAGCATCGGGTGAAACGAGAAAGAGAGGGAAAAGAAAGAGAGCGTGAAAATGAAGGGAAAAAGGAAAGGGAAAAAGAAAAAAGAAAAAGAAAAGAAAAGCTTCAAGGGCATTTTCATAAATAAGGGGAAAAATATGGGATAAAAATATCATTTTATATTTTTAAACTAAAAATCAAACTTTAGATATAATAAATACAATAAAATCTTCAAATGACTAAAATTAACGACAAAATTTTACACGGGCACACTTAATAATTAAGCTTAACAAAATAAATTCTACTTTAAAAATTCAAGGGTGTTACATATACCTGCCTTCGTCCCACCTATTGCCATCTCTACTCTAGAGTGAGAGAATAAACCAGGGTGATATCACAGTCTTATAGGGTGTTTGGCATGGTGGTGGAAACCATTTGTTAGAATTGTTTTTACTGTAATATATGAAAGCTTTACACTGTAACAACTTTTTCTTTTTACTGTAACATATGAGAGCGTTATACTGTTCATAATTGAGTTAGTGGTGTAAATCACTCTATGTCAAACGCCCTTTTCCAATTAGGTTGTAGATATTGTACAACTTATTAATTGTGAGATAAATGGTTGTCATGAGGCTGCTACCTATAGGTTGTGCACCTCACTACCTGTGGCAGTACAAAAGAAGCAACGGCGAATGCTTCGAAGAGATTAACAACATGTTATAAGAAGTTTCAGAAAACCAACTAATTTGATCTAGCTAAGTAAGAGGTCCTGTGAATTCTTTTGTTACAAATCTTTTGATTCAGGTTTGAGGATGCTGAAGTGTAGGCCAGTTTGGTCATATGAGTGGGACATAAAATGTGATGTCACTATGAGATACTTTCTTAACCTTTTTGCAGTTTCTTACTTTTGGCAATGCAATGTAGCTTTCTTGAGAGTCTTTCTCAACCTTCAAAGTTTGGCTTGTTTGTGATGTCTTCAAAGTCTGGTCTCTACACAAAACTAGGAAATGCAAATGCAATGCCCCAGCAGTAATGAAGAATTTGTTTGTCTTAATAATCAAATAAGGAAATCTATTAATTTAACAATTTTGGGTAACTTATCTGATGATGTGTTCAAAATATGTTTTTATATATTGATAATGCTCTTGTTCACTCTTTTTCTAATATAAATATGTAGATATGATGTTGAACCATATTAAATTTTTAAATCCTCTTGCTACTTTTATTTTTATCTTTAATATTTAATAAGAATTACCTTAAACATAGAATCGTCATGTTCTTCAATAAGGATGGATTTTGAGCCACTAGTTCTCTCCACTCTTCCATATCAATCTTTCCATCTCTCTTTGAATCGGCTTCCTCAATCGTCTATGAATTTACAAAAGCACAAAGTTAATTAATTGCATAACATGATTAACTAGTATGCAATTCAACTTGATTAATCATTTTGCAAACATCACCTTTATAATAATTGCTTCGACAATTTCATCACGAAGGATCAAGTCTGACTCCTACAAAAACGCAAGATCATCTACTTGACCTTTTCACCAAAAAAAAAAAAAAAAAAAAAGGTGATAAAAAAGAAGCAAATATCAGTTTCCATGCTATGAATTTTGAGGCCATATAGAATTGGTGTTTTCGTTACATGCCTACTCTTTTACCTCCTCATGCTCTATGAAGCCTGTTTGCTGTAAATCATATGGTTGAAATGCAACTACCACGTCCAATATGGAAAATTTAGTACAACAGTTTGTTATAATATAGAAGAATAAATTAAATATCGACAAGAAATTCATACGTGCAGCTTTTTCCGCTTGAGGTGCTTCTGGATGAAAGACACTCAGACATCCAACAAACTCTTCGAATTCGATTACCCCGTCTTGTTTCAAATCGAGCAATTGAAAGATCTGTAATTAAACGTCGCCAGCACCACATTTAGAAATTATCTCATGAAAGAAACAAAGAGTTTCATTGATGGCAGATTTTAGTCAGCATCCCCAAAAAAAAATAAACACTATATATTTTGTGTTTGTTTAAGACATCGAATCAGCTGGAATAGCTCAGTTGGCTAGAGCGTGTGGCTGTTAACCACAAGGTCGGAGGTTCAAGCCCTCCTTCTAGCGTTTTTGTCCTTCTTTTTCCTTCTTTTTTTTTATTATTATCGTTATTATTATTATTTTCTGATTTTCTTTTTTTTTTAATGCAAAAAAAAAAAAAAAAGCATTAAAAGTCATGCTTCTTACCCTGTCTGAGAAGAGATTTTGTTTTCCTGAAAACTCAATATCATTATATGTACGTAATATTATGTACAAAAAGAGAAAAATAATGCCAGTACCAAAGTATGCAAAGAATTTAATACATTATGTTTGATAGTTAATTCATAATATTAAACAACATTCTCTTCTTCTTTCTAAACTTACTTTGCTTATGAGCCCATCATCAACTATGGAACTGCTTAACTACTTGAACAGCTCATGCAAAATCTCAACCTCTGAAACATCAACTGCAAGGACATCTTTCAAGTAAAACTCCAATAGAAACTAATCCAAAACAACAACTAAGCAGAAAACAAAATCATAAATCTTGTAATAGGTTTGAGCTGCAAGAACTGCAGGATACTAAGCAGAAAACAAAATCATAAATCTTACAATAGGTTTGAGCTGCAAGAAATGCAGGATCTTCTTTAAATGATCTAAGCCTCTGCTTTCCGCCCATAATATATGTTGTTGGGGTGCAATTTAGTCCGGCCCAAATTGCCTACTAGCACTGGTGGCCCAATAATAGAAGTGACTGAATGAATCGAATAAGACCAGCCCAATCGAATCAGGCGTTCGTTTGGATCATTTGGCTCATTTACCTTTTTCGATAGCTTTTCGTCCGGGATGATTCGTGCTCTCTTCGAAGTGTTTGTTCTACTTGATCGATTGTATCGATTCGACACGATCTGGCGGTTAAAACACGTCTAGTCTTGAACTGAAACGTGGGGAAGATGTGATTTTTGCAGCCAATCGCTAATCGACACGTGTCCTACTACTACAATTACTTACAAGACACTACCCCACTCCGCCTAACGGTTGACGGCCATGATTATTTCTCATGCTCTATATAAAGGGAAGGTTGCTTTGTTGTAAGGGGATGAAAAAACAGATGCTGAAACCTGCCAATTTATTTTCTCATTTCTTTGTAATCTATACTCAGTGTTTCATAGTAAATTACAGTGAACGTAGCTCTTCATTAACAAAGTGAACCACTATAAATCTTGCATGCTCTTTTATTTCTGTATTGTTTTGTTTATTTTATCCTAATCTTGCGCATATATTCGAATGAACAGGTCCATTTAACGGTGATTTGAAAGTCCAAGTTTCTAATAACTTAATTTAGAATTTCAACATTTTGATTGTAGATCTACCGTCTAAATATGTATGTGTGTGTGTGTAGATATATATATATATATATATATATATATGTATTTATGAAACTCTTTTCACTTAACGCGAGAGAGACGTTTTATTAAGAGAAAAAGAATTAGTACTATTTTATCATAAACTTGGATATAAAAATAAGATTTGGAGCTTGAAATGTGAGAGTTGTGTTGGGTGTGTTTTTTTTTTTCTTTTCTTTTCTTTTTGTCCTCCGTCGTTTTACATTCATCACATAAGACTTTGATAATTTGCATCTTTTGTTTATGTTTATGCTTTTTTTTTCTTTGTTTTCTTTTTCTGGCCAATCTGGAATTGGCGCTATTGCTTCGTCATTGCCTTGCGTCTGAGGAACCTTTCATTGATGTTTAAAGGTGGTCGTTGGCACTAGTCGTGACACTGTATAAATGATTAGTTTCAGCATTATACCATATAATTATAAGGAAAATTAAGTAGATGTCCGTTTTGACCACTCTATTTAAATGAATAGCCTAGGTTTTCTAAAATAATAAAAATGACCCATTCATAGTTAAAAATCAGGGCATGTTTGGTGAAAAATTCCCCCAATTTTTAGTCTATAAAAGGCACCGTTTTATAAAAATTTATATATTTATTACAAAATTACCCATCAACTATATATATCTCTTGTTGTAATATGCCCTCTTGATCTTAATTAATATTAAATGGTCCCTCCAATATATGAAATACCAACAAAACTCTATTTCTCTTAAAATTTTTAATAGAAATTGATACATAATTGGCTTACACAATATAGAAGTATTTTAATAACCACATTGCATCTAAAGCTAATTTTGAATGTGAAAAGGAAATATAATTTTAAAATTCTGATTGTTAAAAATTAAAAAAAAAAACCTTAAAAAACTTTTTAAAAAATAATAAGCTCTCCTTCCACTTTTGTGTGACTGTGACTCATGAGTTGGAAACGTTGAGTTAACAAAGTAATTATTTACTAAATGGTTCAACGATCTTCAAAATGTCATTATTTTTTTCATTGATCATGAAGAAATTAATATGTTATATATGTTTTGAAGATCATGGGGTGTGTATTGGCGCTCACGGCTGAGTATTTAAATTTGACAAAATTTACAGCAATAAAAGGACCAAAATTTGTTCAAAATTTTGTTGAAAACACGACCTGCATTCTTGAAAATAAAGTGGGAACACGACAAAATGGCAAAACATCCCCAATTTTTTTTTTAAAAAGAAATTCAAATAAGTGCGTATCCAATGTTATTTAGCATCATGGTGCTTTGAATTTTTTGCGCCTTTCTTGTTGAATAATCCAACAATTGGAGCATCTCCACGCGCAGCTTCTACTTATTTTGTAACTTAACCGAATAATCTGCGACACCTTGCTTCACTAAAACTGGAATAACCGAATAATCTCGTCGTTCTTGTCATTTGCATGTCATTAGTGTAAGCATATTTTTACTTTACACTTTAACATGTGAGAGCTTTTATATTGATGGTGTTTGCATGTGGAGAGCATTTTGCTTCAGTAAAAGCGACATATAACGTCCATTGTTGAATGGTGAATGATAAAAGTATTACAGGCCTGCTGTAATGTTCAATTATCATTAAGAACAAAGTTAAATTGCGTTATTTTGCACCAATGGGAAAAAAACGTTGGTGACAAATAACTCCTGGTCTTTAACGAGTGCAACATTAGGCTGCGGAATTGGTGCAATGCAGAGCCCAAAATCATTTCCTGTCTTTAATAATTCAGAAAGCGTGGGGCCCAAAATCATTTTCCGTCTTTAATAATTCAGAAGACGATTCACTAATGTTTCAAAAAACCCATCTTATTCCCTTTTGCAGCAGAGTCACTACAACAATCTGTCAAATCAGAAACAAATCACCTTAAAATACAGGAGTGACACTAGGAGTTATAATGTTAGGCACTAACTAGACATGTTCAAGAAGCACTTGAACATCATCAATCATTTCATTCTTCAGTGGATGTAGACGCACCAGCAATAGTCTTGTTGTATGACTCAAGTAACTCCTGGTCTTTATTGAGGGCAACATTAGGCTGCAGAATTGGTGCAATGCAGAGCCCAAAATCATTTCCTGTCTTTAATAATTCAGAAGGTGGGGGGCTCAAAATCATTTTCTGTCTTTAATAATTCAGAAGACGATTCACTTATGACGACCTGCCTTTTCGAGCAGTCACTTTACTTTCATATACGTCATTCTTAAACAGTAATCTTATAAAACTACGTACTGATTACTGTAATGATTTCAATTCTTGTTATTTGCAAAACATTTTAAATTTTTTTGTTATGTTTCAAACATAACTAGTAAACTTATAAGCTTGGATGCTTTGCCACGAGTCTTATATAATTTCAGATTTATATCCCAGCTTATTTTTTGTTTGAATTTATACCATATCTTGTTTTTTACTAGTTCATTTGCGTGACACAAATTCCAAATTTCAATATGTGGAAGCATAAATTTAAGCTGAGATTTTCATGAGAAGTCTCAAAATTTCTCTAAAATTATCTTTTGGGGCATTTGTAGTTACTTTGTTCAAATCAAAAAATTTTAGTTTAAATCATTTTTGTTATAATATTTACTGTTGCAAAGTTTTAACCACCATAATATTGTCACTCTAAACCGCAATCAAATCCATGGGCATATTATAATCAAAACCCACCTGTCAATTTACTGGCTTGGGCCTATTTTTAACTTTCTGAGTGCGTGGCCCTTTAATGAGCCCAAACAAAATATTAATGGGTCACATGGTCCAATTTTATTTATTAAATTTTGAAAATCTTCTATGTCTTAAATGATATCATTAAAATAATTTTTATGTAATTAATAATTTTTTAAAAAATATTTCAAATATTATGTTAAATTTTAAGTTCATGACAATAATTTAGTCTTGTATGGTCATTTTACAATTTCTAGAAGCCTCTTGCATTGACCTCCTTTTTATTTATTTATTTATTTATACTAAACTTGTAGATTACACTGCATGATGTGTCTATAAGTTAGAGAAAATAATTTTTAAAAAAATTAGAAATAATAAAATTATGTAGTATTTCATTATAATGATTTTTATGTTTTACGTTATACAATCATGTAATAATTATTGTCTTTGTTTGGCAACCTAGTTGCAACCAATAAGTTTTAAATGTTATAGTGCAAAGCTCTCGCATGTTACAATATGAAGCAAAAGTTTATTATAGTGTTTTGGTTTCAATTTGTAGTTCTAACTATGTTTTCAAACTCTCGCGTAATGATATTAATTTTTTCCATTTGTAAAATATTTCTGAACCTTTTTTTTAATAAGATTATAGGTTTGTAAAATATACATTTGGCTATAAAACTTTCCCCATTTCTTGTACCAATACAAACTTTGCCTGTCGTGTAACAATATTTGGCTATAAGCGTATAGTGTACCTTTTTAATGATAGGGTTTATTGTTAAATAAGATTTGCAGTTTTTATGGACCATGTAGGCCTACCACGCATTGTTTGAAAGGATTTTCTTTAAGCC